>JAUZSU010112111.1:6220-19553 GCA_034780255.1 Parotocinclus maculicauda
CTTAGTGTCCATCCTGATCCTGAAAGCCCTTTGTTTGCCCCCCTAGCCAATCGAGGCGGATTACGACACCAGCTGAGCCTCTATAAAGGCGCCTCCACACTCTGCAACATCCTCCAACGAGCCTGTTTGAACCTACAACCTACACAATCCATCTGTCTCTCGGCTTTAGCACCGTCACTCTGTCACCACTGGAGGCCGCATCATATTTTTCTTTCTTTTTTTGTTTTTGGTGTCCGGATGCATTTTGCAACTTGTCATTTGTGAATTTTGCAACTTATTCTCCTTTTTTTGTAAATGAGAATTTGGTTATGGAACTACCACTGAATGAAAAGGACATCTGATTCATAAACGAGCCCGGAGGATTTAGCACTTTAACCAACTTGGCGTCAGAGAGAAATTGACCGCGCACCATGGCAGGCGTTAACTTTTGGCTGTGTTTGACGGTACTTGTTGGATTAGAGCTGTGTGGCAGCGACGAGCCCGAGCTGCTCTCGCGATTACCCGTGTCCACCGAAGTGCCCACCATGCCCGCAGTGCCCTCGTCTTCCTCCTCCTCCTCGGTGTCCCTGCTGACGTTACTGCACGATGAGGAGGAAGATGAAGAAGAAGACGACGAGGAGGATGAGCAGGGGGAACATTTGGAGCCCGGTGTCGGTCCGGGCGCGGGCGGATCTGCAGGCGCGCGTCAGTGCTCGGCGTGCGCGTGGCGCGAGCAGAGCCGCGCGCTGCGCCTCGAAACCATCAAATCCCAGATCCTGAGCAAGCTGCGGCTCAAGCACGCGCCAAACATCAGCCGCGCGGTAGCAGAGCAGCTGTTGCCGCGCGCGCCCCCCCTGCAGCGCCTCATCGACCAGCACGACTTTCAGCGAGACGGAGCCGGAGGCATAGGGGGGTTGGGGGGAGACCCGGAGCTGTTCACCACGGAGCAGGACGAGTACCATGCCACCACCGAGTCGGTCATCGCCATGGCATCAGAACGTGAGTGTGCCAGCTTTGCCAACTTTTATTGTCTTGTATATAGGCCTGCAGGTGCACTCATAAACTATACTACAGATTAAACAATAGCTCACTCAAATTAAACTTCTGTTTTACTCAAGTAGATGTAAAAAGCTATTCTTGCTCGGTTTGGGAAATTTCTTTATTGAGGGTGAGCAAAAACAGAAGAAAAGGTGAAATATACAAAATAAAAAAAAATTAAAATGCTGCTCAATCCCCCATAACTACATATAATATTCAGTAATTCAATTAATTCTCATATTTAACCCAGATTAAAGTTATCACAGCATTTAGTCCAACAAACTGCAGCTTTAACCATTTTTTAAAACTCTACTACTCTAGTAGTTTTTAAAATATCCATCTTTAGTAATAAAGTATGGATACAGCTTTAGTGTAATGTACTAAAAGCAGTGTGAAGTGTATAATAAAGTAGTCCAGTTAAAAAAAATCTGATTACAAAGTCCAGATTTTTGCTCTGAACTGTAATGGCAGAAATAATCAGGAAAAAAATTACTTGCGTACAGTTACAAACTTGCGACCTCTACAGAAACTCTGGTGGTGCTGGGATCAGGTGCAGCAGTGTTCTGTAACTATACACACACAGATGTGATGAACAAAGTGTTAAAAATATGAAACACACACACACACACACACACACACACACAGAGAGAGCTGTGATCCTCCTCGCCTGTGGTGGCATCTTGACATTGTAGAGATTTTGAGTGATTAAGATGCAGCTATAAAATTGTACTGAGTCGCGATTAAAACAGGGAGCGGATTCACAAAAGTGTCTTAGAAAGACAACCTGAAGCAAATGTGTGTTCTTAACAAAATTCTTTTAATAACTTCTCAAGAATTACCTTACGTGTCCTTTAACTCTTTCCTAAGAACAATTCCATAAACAAGTGATATTCTTTATTCATTACGTTCTTAAATGCTTTCTTAAATTTATAGGTTCGCTCTCGTCTTAAAATTGACAAATTTGACAAGTTAAGCATCGAAAGTTAAAACTTTAAACAGTTTCGTTACTGAAAATTTCCTTGTCTTTTAACCCCACAATTATCATACACAGCTCACAAAAATCAGGGGATGTTTCAAAATACAATTTTTGTGAGTAGTGGATTTATCCCCCTCATTTCTGTTTCTTGTTTACTATTTTTATTTGATGTTTTTTCTCTGAGCGGACCTAATGCATATTCTGATGTATCGAGCCGTACATTGTAAGGTAAGATAATCATAAGGAAATCATTATGATTTACTCAGGTAATGTTCGAAAACTTTATAAGTGTTTGTGTTTTCTTCTAAGAAAGCTTGCATGAATCCTGTCCCCATTTCTACAGTCGACTGTACGCTGCCGTACACAGGCCCTGTAGACTTTTGTTTTGGGGTTTTGTGCAGTGCTCGGTCATTTTACTGTCATTAGGTAGTATAGTGTGTGTGTGTGTGTGTGAGTAAGAGTATAAGCAACTAAAAACGGTATCAGCAGTGAATTATTAAGATGAAACATGCCTGGTCATAAAACATATAGGAAGTCTCTCTATCTAACCAGAATTAAATGATAGAAGTTTTCTGGGCACAGCGATGCCCTAACGATGCCTGGATATGCTTGGGTATAAGTCCTGGTGGTGCCCTCTGGCCAGGTACGGTTGTGCGTGAGAAGGAAACATGGGGGATGATGAACGAAGAATCACAGAATCCCATCCTAGGCACTGAGCCTGATCAGAAAAATCTTAATGGATTTTATTGAGGTATATATATATATATACAGACTCATTGAAGCTGTAAAACATTTAGTAAAAATTTAAGATTTGTTTTTGATGGTTTCATAACACTTATGATATTGTAAAGGGGTCAGTGCAGCTCTTTAGGGGGTGCCAAAACGTACATGAGGTGTCCGAGGTTTTGTCTGAGCTGAGGTGCTCTGAGTTTGTCAAAATACAATTTGTAGATGTTAAATAAAATCACAATAACACTCTCTAGGAAAAGTGGTACCTGAATAGGACTTTAAGAGATACTTTAACTCAACCACGAGAAAAGAAAAAAAGCTATAATTTATATCAGGTTTTGACAATTTGTGCATTTTTTTGTTCCAAGGAAACGCAGGTAACACTTTGTATGTAGTTTCGTGAGATCCAACAAGGGCAAAAAAACCCCTCAAATATAAAAGTCGAGTTGATTTCTTATAATATTGTTTATGACAGTATGAATGGCTCCGTTCTTGTCCCCTGACTCACACAGAGGGTCACTTCACTGGTGAACTTTCTCAGCTGTTTTTTTTAAATCGCATACTTATGAGCGAGCATATGGCAGGCCTAAAGCTCGGCGTGATGCCCTTCAGCTCGGACGCGTCTTTTAAAAATTTCATGTTGATGATGACGATGGTTTACATTCGACTTGTGCTTGTGGTTTGATGCTTTGCAAGTGTTTTTTGGAAGGGGGTGCAGGATCGTAAATCAATAATGATAATGTAATCTAAACCCTGGGAGGCAGATGCACTCGAATTAAGCACGGATCGCTTGTGCCCTCTCTTTTGAAACAAAGCGTTTGGGGCAATCTGAGACGTTTGTTTTGTTGGTGTTACTACTGAGGTTATTTCTCGGAAGAGCTTAAATGGTGCAAAAAATCATTTTGGAGTCCGAGCAGCTGTGCGAAAGCGACTCTTTCTAAACGGGGCCCTAAATTTTCTCCCATGGGTTGCCAGGTGGATGAAAACAGCCCGATTTTGCAGTTTACTCTGACCAACACGTTGGATTTAGGGTTGAGATTCTTGTTCATTGCCATTGCTGAAAGTCCAGGCGAAGGTTTTTTAGTTGTAATCCTAATTTTGAATCCACTAATCACAGGGTTTTTTTTTTGATTGACATGAACTTCAAATATTTTAGATACCTGACATGAATAAAAAAAAAAAGATCTGGGACCAGATTCATGAAGTAAAGAAAAACAAAACACTTAAGACGAGAAGCAAGTTCTCAAATATTATCTAAAGCAAATTGTAAATATTTTTTTAATGTAGGTTGCATTTTACAGCTTACGGTTTATTTCCTTTGTTTAGTTTAATCGGTTCAGAGGAAAAACAGCAAACCAAGTGCTCAAACAAATGTAGCAAACAAGAAATAGAGACGACGAAGGAAAAATCTGTAAGTTGTAAAAAAAAGTTTGACCACGGAAAGTTTAATACAGTTTGATCCTTACCCTGTCACAGCCTAAGATGAGCGTAGGTCTCTTAAAGTTAAAAAACATTTAAGAACATAATGTTTTAAAGAATACCACTTGTTGTTAAGAAAAGAAGTAAGAGAAGAATAACAATTTTGGGGGTGGGGGGTGGGGGTTTTCCTGAAAATGATTAATCTTTAAGAAAGACATAACTTTTTCTGTGAGCGTTCCCGAAAAAAACTTCTTGGTCTTAAATTATGAACGAGTTTTAAGAATTGCGCGGAAAACACCACCACTGATTTACAACCATTTTCTCATTATTGCACTGTTATTTACAAAAAATGAAATGAAATTATTTAAACCCTGGAATAAAACAGAAACCCTATATAGATTTATATCTGTTGTTCTGTTTTCGTAATGGAAAATTAGTGTTTAAGGTAGAACTCCACTTGAAGGACTTACTGAGTTACGATCAGAACGCTCCTAACTAATTTAAGAGTCGTCTTAGGTACGAAGGGGTTCGGGAAATCCCCATAGTACAAGGTTAGTAAATACAAAGCACTACGAATGTGTGGGGAAACCCCTGATCTCTTGTTTACAAAGGATTCCACACAGCAACATTTTTACCACTGATTTACCAATTTGTTACCAGTCGGGGTATCACAGTTCGTGTGTCGTGTTTTAACAGAGGGTACGAGAACGGCTGCGGGTTGGATAGTTTTATCTCAAGCCTTTGTTCACTAAGCTCTGTTTGTTCACTGCCTTATTGTGAGTTGAAGGCCTGGAGCCTCTGAGAACCTGTACGTGATGCACAAGCTTCACTTAGTAAAAAAAGACGAGTGGAATCTGACGTAGCTCCTTCTTTACTTACAGAGTGTCGTTGTGTTTACTTTAGTATTGGGACCTTCACACCGAGGGCACTCCATTTTATTTCTCTAAACCCTCTGAAAACACTCTGTCCTCACTTACTTTCTTTACTGCGGTGGAGATTTCTCTGTGTCTTTTTTACATCATAAACTTGAGAAAACAAAAACGTGAGCTGAGATTTAGTAGAGGAAGCTCTCGTTTGTGTTTTTTAAATTCATAAACAGACTAGAATGTTCTTAGATAAACAGTAAAACGGTTCTATCCAGTCACTCTGACCTTTATCATCATCAATCTCCAACCTTTTAGCTTTATTCCATCACATATTCTTTAATATCCATGTTTTATAATCATCTTGTTACTTCTACTATAAGCTCTTCTGCTCTGATACTAACAGGATGAGCTGTTCTGCCCAGCAACCGAGCTCTGATTGGTCAGCCTGATTTTAACACAGAAATTTGAACAGGCTCTGATTTAAAATGTTACACAGCACCACAGCCCCTCAGTTTCAGACGTTAATAGACGTTCTTTTTAAAAACTTGACCGTCTTTTTTCCGTCTGTGATGCACTGCAGAGTGTTGGAGAGTATTGTAGAGCTTACTTTACACAAACTGTGCTTAAAACACATGTTTAAAAGACAACCATCGCTACTGTTGGGCAAAATCAGCCATAGTATTAAACGCACTGACAGGTAAAGCGAAAAAACTGGATCCTGTCGCACGTGCCACCCTTCTACCTTAACATTAATGCAGACCAAGTGTACCCATTTTAGCAATATAACATGCCCTGCTCTAATGCTGTGCTAAAAAACGATACAGCAATATGTATCGTGATATGTATTTTCCTGATGTAATACTTTGTTTTTGAACTTGAAATACAGGAAAAAACGGGATTTAAATTTGGTGTAAAGGACAATCTCCACTACTGTAGAGGGCGCAGTACAATGTTTGGTGAATTATTGATGTGATGTGATGGATTATGATGACTTAAGACTGTACAGCATGACTTTTTTTTAGCTGTTTTGATATTTTCAGTGATATCGCAATGTATCGTAATATTATCATATTGTAATGTCCTTTCCAATACATGCCACCCTGCAAACATTTGTCAGGAGAGGTTTGAAAAACCTAAGAGTTAAAGGTGTTGCCCTGACCTCCAAATTTCCCAGATGTCAATCCGGTCGAGCATGTATCAGACATGCTGGACAAACAAGTCAGAACGTAAGAGGTTCAGGACATAGTTTTCTGATATCCATGTACAGATCGAGACACCCCCCCATACACACACACTAATGTTCAGCAGTTAATTACGAGGTAATTTGAGAGACGTCCTGTCAGAATTTGCAGATCTCAGGCAGGGGACCAATCACAAAGTTCCCCAGTTCCACCCTACTGGTAAGCGCCCTTTAACTACCATGCGATTAGCATCTAACAACCGAGGTCTTAATGATTCTAACAACCTATACTAATGTCTGTCCTTTAACTCTGGACATTGCAGTCAAAGTTTAGCTTGTGCATTTTACTGCCATGCGTATGATTCACATCATTTTTGAATATTTATTTAATTTGGATCTATTATGTGCATAAGTAGGATTTACCATTGCTGACTAGAGACCTGAAATGAAAGCAGTTTGTTCTTCACTTTATGCTATAAGATCCTTGCCACTTCACCTTACGTTTATCTAAAATTGCAGAGCGCCCGGTCATGTGACTGCCATGACTCCCTACCAGTCTCTCTGTGCTGGATTTACCTACTCATGTTTAAAGTGTTTAGAAGGTGTTCCTTTATTGCCTTTTCCAGAAAAGAGTATTTCTAGTTTCTGGAGAGGACTCACTCCCTCTTGCTTGTGTGCAGCCAGTGAGGCATGTTTATTTATGCTTATATTTTGGTCCTAGAGTGTGTGATCATTAATGCGTTTGTGTAACTGGAGAACCACGCCATTGTCTATTTTGGAGGGAGTAATTTAGGTTTAGGTTTCCAATGCTGTGACGGGACCCAGTTAGAGACCAATTCATGAAAATGGTTTCCAAGTATCTGATTATCTAAACAAGGTACATTTGGATAATGAGGTTGGCGCTGGTAAGGCAAAACCACATCAGTGCTAAACGGCCTTATTTACGAAAAGTGTTTACATTTTATCTGAGCTTTTCTGGGTAAAAGAATACATGAATGGTTCCTGCTCATGGTCATTACTGGTATAGTGCAAATGTAGAAGAGCTTAGATTCTTTAATTTGGATTATTTATTTTTTATACATTTATAAATAAAATGATTTACAATTTATAGATTTGTTAAATTGTTTTACCTCACTTTGGCACCTTTTATCGTATTATGTGCACCATCTCAAGGCTGCACTGGAGTGTTCTCAGCCAGTCGTGTTAGAATATGTTGCAATCTGGCAACCCAAGCAGTGAGAAAAAAAGTGTGTCCAAAAAGATGCTATTGTTTGGCCCCTCAACAGCGCACTCGCCTTTTAAATGCGAACTTTATAGGCACAGCTCGGGGAGAAGGGGGGTTCCAGTTGGGATGTGGACACACACACACACACACACATATATATACAAAGCCCCGAGGGAACAGAGTCAGGGTCGAGGGGGAGTGTGTGACCTTTCCGCCAAGAATCGCTGGGGGTTCAACAACATTTACACACTTAATGTATTCCGCACAAGGCGGACGAAAAGCCGAGCAAATAATCCAGGTTTTTTTCTTTCTTTTTCTTTTCTTTTCTTTTCTTTTTTTATGTGGGAGGACTAGGACGTGAACAAAGCTGTGGATTGTGTGCCCCCCATCCAAACTAAACTCTGGCTCGATTGTCACCCAGTCCACGTCTCGGAATAATGGACAGCAGTTTAAATGCTGCTGCGATAGTAAAGTCTCGCCTTTCTCCAACAGAAATACCAGGATTTAAAAGCTGCACAATGTTCGGGGTTCATTAGTGTCCAGCTGGACTTATATAAACCCTGTAGGTGTAAGTTCAGCGTTGAGGACGACTTTAAAGGAACTCTCGAGCGCACATGGCACGTTTTACCACGTTGTAAACTCTGTGCTGCCTACCTAAAGCGGTGCTTACGGCAAAAAGAGGTTGGCATGTACATAGATGACCTAAGACGATGAGGTATTAATTAATGAATAAACGAGAATAAACAAACGTACAAGACAAAAAGGGTTTGCAGTGTTTCCTACTGTGAGAATGAGAAATGAGAATCAGATTCATTCAGTATTTCCTAAATTAGTTTTCCCAGCTTATTGTTTTGTCCCCTGCTTCATTTCAGTGTTGCAAATTAAATGGCGGTTCCAGATCCCCAGAAAATCCCTCTGTATAAGTTATTATATGTTTTAATGGAGTTGTATTGAT
This sequence comes from Parotocinclus maculicauda, assembly GCA_034780255.1. Taxonomy (NCBI): domain Eukaryota; kingdom Metazoa; phylum Chordata; class Actinopteri; order Siluriformes; family Loricariidae; genus Parotocinclus; species Parotocinclus maculicauda. The sequence continues at coordinate 14,588 of JAUZSU010112111.1, forward strand.
TTATGATGGAGAAACGTTCAGATAAATCCATCATTAACTAAACAGATCATGAACTGATGAGTTTAATATAATCTATACTGGATCATTAATGCTTACATTACCCTACAGCTTTTCAAAATCATTTCCTTTTGGTTGGCTCTTGTTACTAACCTTTTTCAGATCCACTAGGATTTATTTGCACTAAGAATACAGTACTGTAGATGTAAAAGTAAAGAAAAACACTAAAAAGAACTGAATTACGGAATTCCGCTGTCGCTATAACCGGAACAGCTGAGGACGGTTTATGTTGTTGCTGAAGTTTAGTTTTGTATTATTACTCTCACAGTTCGATTTAATACAGAATACTGAGTCCATGATCCAATTTCCCAGTGATTAAGTGAGAAAGAATTGTGTTTTTAACAAAAAGTGGTTAGAACCAGAGGTTTAAAATGTTGGAGCAAAATGCTTTACTGTAGCTCTATCTCAAATAATAGCTTTACTTCTGAAGAATTACAATTCAAAAACTATTGTACAGTACAAAGATGTGAACAGAAAAAGTCCCCTGCAATTAAAAGAAGTTAGAAGGCATTCTAGATAAACAAACAAGACAGAATGCGCCCTCTGCTGTTCAAAAAATGTAATTGTACTAATAAACAGAACGCGATGCAGTTCTTATCAGTATCATTCCGTGTAGTTTGTCCTGACTGCGTGATACACTAAAGTTAATAAACATTGTGGAGGATTAGAAATAGATGATATAATATTATATAGGTATAAGTATTAAGTTTTAATCAAAAAGACAGCAACCCTAACAATACTAATGATTATTCCCTTTTATATGCATCTTTGTTTAGCTGCTTTGTTATGACATAAGTAGCTTGGGCTTGCACCCAGGAGATTTCGGGATAGGATCTGGACACCCCAGGATGAATGGATTTGCTTTTGTGGTAATGGTCAATGGGGTATAAAAATGTTTGTGCCTTTGAATAATATGTGATTCAAAATAACCGATACCGATAACAAAATATAATAGGAAATAAAAATCTGACCTTTAAGTCTGGACGTTGGCGTCTGTGAACAGCTGCTGAAAATCGATGCCTAATTTGATGTTTCGGTTGCATGTTTTTCATAAATATTGATTTGCTTCGCTTTAAATAGGTGCGTAAGTAGTAATTCTGTTACTTTTAGGTGTCAAAAGACACGATAAAGCTTGTGACTTCCTGCTCTTACTTGACTCGTTCCCTCTTGGTTGTGTGCAGCCAGCAAGGTGTTTTTTGTTTATGTTGTTTATATTTTGGTTATATGATGGTGTGGAACAGTTTTGTATTTGCGCTTTGTTTGCATGCAGTTTTCTTGTGGAAATGCCGAAAATACCGAAAACGTAGTTTAGTCAAAAATTATTGAAGATCTGAGAACCTGTTGCTCTAGGCAGGTGGATATATGGATTAAATGATTATGAAATGGATCCATGCTTCCTTAAATGAAAGCATTGTTTTTTTTTTAAATAAAATTTTATTTCTATAATCCTCAGACGATCTGAGGAGGACGAGAAAAGCAGTTCCAGTATCTCACGCTGTCGCAGTATGACGAGGCAACATGAACCCAACGAACTCTCTATAAATAAATCCCTTTTGGCTCAGCACGTTTTTGCACACGAGAGAAAAAACGAAGAGGATTGAATAATGTTTTAACTTCTCTCGCGTTTTCCTTCCTGATTTTACAGCATCAGCAGTCACGGTCGGTTGCTCGTATTTAGCTTCATGTTTAAAAAAAATCCCTATAGCCATATGAAAGGGGGTAGGAGGCATATTGGAGCCGGCGCTTATCTACTTCACGTTTTAATTTATTGCTGTCGACTCGTGCCATCTGTTTGCTGCAGTATTCCGATTCCCACCACCTGTCACTCAACCTTTTCCTTTCTCTCTCTGGGGCACCTTCATTTTTTTCCCCATCTTCTATGCCTTCCTTCCTCTCCTCTCCTCTCCTCCCCCACCTCGCTGTCATTCCTCGCTTCATTTCGCACGCCGAGTGCAGGAGCGCATCGCTCTCGCCTGTGGCGTCACCAGGGCGTCCCACAGGGGCATCAGAACGCCTCTGTGTTTCGCTATTTCCATCCTGAGCCCAAGAATTACTTCTAGAACCTGTGGATTTAGAGAGCTCTGTTTATAGATTTGTTGGCTCTTGGTTTTCGAGTTATTGCTGCCATAAGCAGGTTTGGTCTGTTTTTCAGTCTTGGTCTTCTTGAACGATTAGGGAGATTTTCCTTTCCACTGTCATCCCAGGCTTGCTCCGTTAGGGCTTTGAGTTTGGATGTTTATAAAGCTGCCTTGAGAAAATGCAGTGTTGTAAAAAAAGCTACAAAAACAAATTGGACTTTGACTTGTGCTTCTCACAGCAGTCAGTGTGTTTACAACCTTGTGATCGGATTTTGTCCGTAAGCTGTCGTAAAATGTCAGGGCTATTCTTTAAAAATAGAGATTTTAAAATGTTAAAATCTGAGAAGTTAGACGGTTTAAACACAATATTTTAACACTAAAAATGTTAAAAATAAGTCAGAGTGGTGGCATTATTAGAAGTTTTTTCAGATTTTCAGATCAATCCAAGTGTCGAAAAATTACACGAAAATGTGCAGTTTTTTAATTAAATCTCACCCTCGTTGGGTGCTCAGCACCTCTGAAGCTCTGATCCTAAAATCCCTGCTCAGGTTATAGAAGACAAAAACTTCAAGCTGTAATATTAAATGGTCAAATTCCCCATTTTCTAGTATATACTGTGTTTTGGAGTCTCCACAAAGTGTTTGATCGCCGTTTAGCGTGTGCTGTGTTTAATTTGCTGCACCAGGTCTATGCACATTGAATAAGCCCAAATGAAGCGTTATCTCTAAGATTAAGCAGACCAGGCAACCGTGTTTTTCCTGCTGGCGGCTCTTCGCACATGGGCAGCCTGAGAAATATGATTACTGGGGTAAGTTCCAACTTTCCTTGGATTCCCTGGATTTCCTTAATCAGATTTCTCGATTGGACTATGCTGTTTACATGACCACTTGAATAATCAGATATCAGACCATGATCAGATTATTAAATGTGATTAAACTCTTACTGTCGAGCCACGTTTTGAAAAATGATGTATTTCAGAAGAATATTTCTTCTTTAGGTTAAGACCAAACCAAATGTTCTACCATAATCGACAAGACTTGATGTTTTTATCACAGCTACGCAGACCAAAATTGACTCCCTCGTTAAGAGAAAACTTTCTGCAGCTAAAATAAAGACAAAATAGAGATGATCCTCTTTGGGAACAGAACTAAGAGGCAGAAACGAGCAACCAATCTGCATTCGAAAACGAAAGAACCGGCTCAAGAGTAGAGATGTTCTGACTAAAGCAGAAAACTCATCCATGCCTTTATTTATAGATTATTGTAACACTACAAGGCAACCAAACAGCTTCAGTCATTTCTTAAATCCTTACACTAACTGCCAGTAGGTTATAGAATCCATTTTGAAGTATTTTAAGGACTTTTAATGGCCAAACTGGACACGTACTTTCTCACACAGCTTTTCAAAAGCATTCGTCTTGGCTGGAATTTTCCAAATGATGCTCCTCTGTTGTCGTTTTTTCAAAAAAATGGTCTTCTTTAAGTGATTACTTCTTTTTAAAGTTAAGTTACTTAAATATGATTTATTATTAATTGCTAATTGTATTATTTTTTAGCATCCTGAGTGGAGTAAAACAGCTCTGTGGTCCCAACGAGGAGTGGGAACAACAGAGGGCAAAAGACTGTAAAGATAAAATAAAACTCGCTTGTTTTTATTCAGCTCAGCCAAATTTCCAAGTATGATCTAGTGGAGAGGCAAACTTAAATTACAGGAGCTGCTTCACTTGGCTAAGAGCCAACAGAGGGTGAATAAATTTTGTTATTTTATATTCTTTTGTCTTTATTTCACTTTTAACGGACCTTTTTCTCGTTTAAATCAATTGCTTTTATTTTGTATTTTCCTCAAAAACTATTTATAATCTGTTCTGTTTATATTAAAGGAGGTGTGTAAATGAGCATCCCTCACCTTATTTTGCTTTACCCGAGCTACGGGGTTGACGTCCAAAACAATAAAATCGAGTATCCATTTAAAAAGAAGTCCGAAAGTATAAAACAAAGTCAGGAATATTCATTAACAAGTTTTAAGGATGATTTATACATTATAGAAGAAGTACATTAAAAGTATTAAATCAAAATAAACAAAATAAAATAATTTCTACCACATCGGCCTCTCAGCTCTGCCTAGCAACAAGGACGTCCTGACTATAATAATCAACATTAACAATTTTCCAAAACCTGTGCTGCGTGTCGTAACAAAGCGGGTCAGATGTGTCGGGTTCGAGTCAGCCCGTGCTCTTTGCCCCCCGTTTTTGATTGATTAGTCCCATGTTAAGGCTATTAGACATTACCCCAAGCTTTAAACTAAACAAACAAATGTCAGCATGCACCTGCTTTGAGCTGCTTGTGCATCTCGAGTTTAAAATCCCTGTCTTCTCCGTCGGCGTGTGCGCGCATGTGGCGTGGTGTGAGTGTGTGAGGCCGGAGCAGGGTTGCTGACCCCTTGGAGCCCTCATTTGTCACCTGTCTACATATTTAAGCCAAGCCTTCCTCCCTCATCAGGGTCTCTCTCTAACAATCGCCGGCGTTCAGCGTTGGGCAGTAATTTGTCACCCCTCCTTTTCCTGCCGCAGCAAACTGTCGGCGTGGTTAAGAGATTGTGGGTTGTTCGAACTCGTAGGGTTTTGTTTTGGATGAAATAAGGCAACGTAAGCGTTCACGTAGCGTGCATTGCTCAGTAGGGCTTGCGTGCTGGATTTCCTAAATGAAATTAGAAAGCTTTGATTTTTAACAATTGTAGTCGTAGGATTGTGGCTTGTAAACGTACACACACACACACACACACACACACACACAAACACACACACACACACACACACACACACACACACACAC
>JAUZSU010112221.1:0-19553 GCA_034780255.1 Parotocinclus maculicauda
TGTGTTTGTGTGTGTGTGTGTGTGTGTTTTGATTTTTTAGTTAGTGTAAATACTCCCATTAATATTTTGCTTATTTCAGGGTAAAGCTGCAGATCTGTCACAGCTGGACCTGAATGTAATAAGAATTACGACATTTACCTATCTATTTACGTTTTCATTCATCCAACTATCCTCATAAATCGATTCATATACTATTTAATAATGTACAGCCATCCATACACCATCTATTTATATGCAACCATTTGTACATCTCGTACATTCATTTATTCACGAATCTGGCCATCCATATATCAGTTTGTCAATTCATAAATCTATATTCAGTCATTCATGCATCATTTATCTATTTATCAATTCTTTCATTCCACCACCCATTCATCTCTTTGTTTGTTTTCCATCTGTCCTAAATGAATAAAGCAATCTTCACACCTTTGACAAAACAAAAACAAATGTATCCATCCATTCATCTGTTTATGTATCTACTGTATTTATCCATAAATGTGTCCAACATATATAATGTTCATACATTTTACATGTCCATCCATCAATTTATTTACTGTTCTATCATTCCAATTTTATACTAATTGTTTCTCTCCTTCAGGGCATATGTTCAGATTGTCCTGCTGGACCTCCTGGACCACCAGGAATCTCTGGAGTTCCAGGAGAAATGGGACCTTCAGGAGCAGCGGGCAAACCTGGACAGGATGGATATCCGGTAACTAAGTACAGTTTGATCTAATGCTGTTTAAATTCAGTCCGGCTCTGGCTCGTATCTGTATTATTTTGAATTGCGTATGAGGAAACATTATAGCTGTTTGTTGTTCACAGGGTGGACCTGGGCCATCAGGTCCTCCAGGACCACCTGGACCTGAAGGAAGCAAGGTAGGAACTAAACACTATGAGACAACTGATATGTAGTGCTATGTCATATATTTACACAATATTAAATGGAAATTCATCACTCCCTGCTGCTGAAAATGTTCTAAATATAGGGTGGGAAAGGTGACAAAGGTGCTCCAGGAACAGTGGGAGACAAAGGTGAAAAAGGACCTCCTGGACCTCCTGGTTATGCTGGTGCAGTCGGACAGATGGGTCCACCTGTAAGTGGAATTAGAGGACATTGTAGACCAAATCTCCTCAGTCATCCATCAACATTAATCTGGGAATACACAAAATGCAAAACATAAACTCTTCTGAGACCCATCATATCATATCCTGTGTTTCATCTCATATCTTATATCCATTTGCAGGGTAATGATGGAAACCCTGGACCTTCTGGCCCTCCTGGTCCTCCAGGAGAAAAGGTAAGACTACAGACATATTGTTATGTGACACTATGTAGTTATTAAGAAGATTTCCGCTGCAGTTTCTTCACACATATAATTTTCTATGCACTATTTTTATCCATTATACAGATTCTGAATAGTCTGGAAACTGATTTACACTGCATATATTCTTGATTATTGTTTCTTTTACAATGCAAATATGATTGCTGAGCACTCTGACATGGCATTTCGTCCAAATTGTTTGCTATATTTGATTCTATATTTTGTGCATTGTGGCTCATATCTGATGGTGATTTATGTGCTCTTAGGGTAAAGAAGGAATGAAGGGCATCCAGGGGCCCCCCGGTCTGCCTGGCCTAATGGTGAGAAACACGCAATAATCAATAAAGTGATCTAACTTAAAGGCTTGACCTGACGTCTTGGACCTGTTGGATCTTTATGTTAGAATTGATAGCATGTGTCCAGAACTGCCAATTGTATGTATTTTGTTTTATATACTGGGTTATAAAATGAAAGGTATTGCAGTAATAAGAATTATTTTATATACAGTATATATAGGCATTATAGGGATATATAGGGACTGGATATTATACTGGATATTATAAGATAAGATAAACTTGCAAGGCTGATTTGAGACATTGCTCCATTGTAAAAAAAAAACCAACAAAAAAACAGATAAATAAATCTGGCTTGACGTGACTTGATATACATTCACAACCTTCCAAACAAAAAACATTATACAACATTAACAATTAACATTATACAACAAACAATATAATATTGTATTATATTATATTATATTATGTATATACACTGCTCGCAGAAGCAGTATATTCTAATAACATATTAATATAAATAAATAAAAAAATGTGTGTAGTTGTTTATTTAGTATTTATTTTATTGTTCATTATATTTATTTGTTTTGCTTCATTTTAAAGGGAATGATGGGTAAGCCTGGTAAAGATGGACGACCAGGAGAAGTAGGAGAGCCGGTAAGAAACACTTATCTTAAGTATTTTGTAATCAGCATGAATGGGTACAATGGGAGCAAAAGCAAATTTCATGTAGACATAACTACAATTACTATATTGTATACTGTATACTGTATACTGTAAGAAATTGATACAATCCCACATTTGGGTTTATAAGCCATATTTTTAAATCTAATTAAAGTTAACTGTGCTTTAAAGGGTAAACAAGGAGAACCTGGAGAACAAGGAAGACCCGGACAGAGAGGACCATCTGTGAGACCCTGGAGCACTATACATAAAACATATTAAAATCATTTTAATTAAAAGCTAAATATTTTAATCTTCGATATCAATCTAGGGTTTTAAAGGACACCCAGGAGAGCCTGGATCACCAGGGTCAAAGGTGAGTAAGTAGTTTTCGTCACAGAATTTATTATACACACTTCCCATGTTAGTGCAGTTTATAGTTTTACAGTAGATACTGCAGGTAATTTACGATTTTTTTACAGGATTTTTGTTGATAGATTCTAATTAATGCAACATGGAGGTGTTACTCTTAGGGACTATGGTGGCCTAGTGGTTAAGGTATTGGACTATGGACCAGAAGGTCCAAGAATCAAATCCCACCTATGCCAAGCTACCACAGTTGGGCCCCTGAGCAAGAACCCTAACCCCCAATTGCTTGAACTGCAAGGCAGTATTCTTTAGTATTCTTTAAACTAAGTCTGCTAAATGATGTGTTACTCTTAGATGTATGGGGCTATGCTGGCGAATTGTGAAGGTCAACTGCAAACACATTATAAATTTACACATTATAAATATTAGCATCAAAATAAAAATAACACTTAAAAATCTAATAATTATTCAAGAGTAACTAGTAAAAAGTAAGTAATCAACCCGTTTAGAGTAACCATCATAAATTTGCTCGGGTACAACCAATTACCTTTGAGCCCACATATCAGGCTAACTGGCTCCTACCTGATATGTGGTTTTGATTACTTCAGAATAACAGGCTGTTACTTGATTTCGCTACTAGTACAGATGTTTTCAGAGGCTTTAACTGCTCCTTAGTATCAATCCGAAAAATCGACGCAGTTTGCTTAAGTTGTCCTTCCAAACAGTATGACCAAACCAGCAGAACACTGATCAGAGCACATAAAAAGTGGTAACCCTGAATTATGTACAGGTCTCTGTGACTGAGATTGGTTAGTCTGTATTGTGACAACAATCTCAAGAAAAAAGTTTTTTTTTGTTCGTGTTTGTGCTTCTGATGCCATGTGGTAAAAAAAAAAAACAGCACAAAACTAAAAATGTAGGATCAATGTATGTGAGTGGTCAAGTCTGAGCTCTGATGAAATTTTAAATGTCTATGATGATTTTTGATAGGGACTGTACATATTAAGTCACTCATATCTAGATCTACCTAATAAACTGGCACAATGAGAGGAGAGTGAATTGTATTATTAATGCCCTTATAATTATAGAATGCTTACTGAATCATTTTAAACACAACGCTGCTTCTTTCAGGGTGAAGATGGAAAGCCTGGCCCACCCGGGAGAGAGGGTCAAACTGGAAAAGAGGTAAAGGTTGTCTTTGGACCCTCTTTGCATAGAAAATATAAAAATATGAAAAATATCTTTTTTCAATATTTCTTAGGGCAACAGAGGCACTCCAGGGCCTGAAGGTCCCATGGGACCAATTGGTGAACGGGTAAAGATTTGACCTTACTGTTTCAGCTGTCTTATAAATCTTAACACTATCACTTTATAAGTATTTAGTCTTGATGTCACTTTGTCATTAATTTAAGGGTAAACCGGGAGAGCCTGGGCAGCCTGGGAAATCAGGACCAACAGGAAATCCTGTGAGTCTACAGACCTTCTGCTACTGTGGTTTTTATCTAAGCTGGATTTAAGACATAATCAGTGCAGCTCCAAAATAATCTTCATAAATCCCCACATTATATAGTCATGCTTAATCCATACAGATGTCAAGATAAATATTGTTTTCTTTTATAATTCAGGGTCCTCCAGGATTCAAAGGGGAGACAGGGACTCCAGGACTTCCTGGATTTGCAGGTCCAAAAGGACCCTCGGTGGGTAGAGGCTTTATTAAAATGTACCATGAATTTGATGGGGTTTTGTTTCTGAATTTGTTTAGTATGTTAAAATGAAAACCCCAGTGCCACTAAAAACACTTGGGTTAGAGTTCCTACCACATTTATTAATTCATTTTTACATTTATATATCTAGATCATACAGTACTGGATCAGGAGACTGGAACCAGTCTAGTCTAGTCTGTTTAATGACAATAATTGACCTAACACAGGGGTTTCCAAACCTTTTCTGCAGTGACCCCCCTTTGTAGGTCTCTGAACATACACGTTTTAGCTTCCAGATTGGAATGTATTTATTTTATTTATTGTAATTCACACAAAATTCCAATCTTATTTATGAACAAAGTAAAATAATTAATTACTGCATTCATTTGCCTTGCTGATCAAATTTGGGCTTATATAAATATAGTGACATACCATATAGTATGAAGTGAAATATATAACAAAAATAATATAGTTAAACTGCACCAATCCTGCTCACTCTACTGAAACTAAGCACATATATGATGATTTTGTGATTGAGATTAAACACCCATATATTTGAATAAACGTTTGGTTTACTTGATAGCTAAAACCAAGCGTATCATTAAATTTTCGATAAAAATGACTAGTTCTCTGAAATTTGCACTGTTTTATTTTAAAATGATAACACATTTTATTCCATTTAGGGTCCACCAGGTCCCCACGGCCCAGAGGGAAAACAAGTAAGTACTCGTTAACAGACTATGGTTTTTAAATGCTGTCATGAAATGAGATGAGATCAGAGTTTCATCCAGCTGTTTTACAGGGCATACCTGGGAAATCTGGAGACAGAGGATTCAAGGGGGAGAAGGTGATTACACAGTGTGTTTTGTGACAAATACTAGACCACTGGTCTTAAGTATATAGTTAAATATTTTACCCAACACTGGCTAGCTTGCCAATGAAATGGAGTATTCGTTTTAAAGTGATTCTTAGGAGAATAATATATCCAACCCAGCAAAAACAATGTACTATAAAATTTGACAGTGGAACCATGAAGTGACCAAATTACCATCAACAATTCATATTAGAACTGTGAACTTTATAGTCAAACTGTGAAAGTTCACATTAAAACTGTCAAGCAATTTACAGTTTTACTACAAAATTTCACAGTACATTTATTCCTGGGAACTTAGCTGGAATGCTAATAAACACAATAAAGCTATCATTAGCAAGCTTGTTGGTGAACTGATGTTACAATGTTAGATAATATTAGCTAGCTCATTAGAGAAGTGGAGTACAGACGAAAATTATCTTGACATTTAAATACACTGCTCACAAGAATTAGGAGATATTTCATTATGGGATATTCATTTTGAAGTATCTCTATTTTTTTGTGAACAGTACAGACAATAGTAAATAAAACTTCAGCTAATCTCTAACTTTATTCTCTCCTGTAGGGTGATAATGGCATAAAAGGAGACAAAGGTCCGACTGGAGATCCTGGAATGCCTGGATCACCTGGAGTTCCAGGCAGAAAGGGTCACACAGGCATGATGGGCATGTCAGGTCCTCCAGGAGATGTGGGACCCAGTGGACCTCCAGGACCTCAGGGCCAACCTGGAATTCCTGGGCAGCGGGTGAGATGGCTTACATTGAACTGTGGATACTCAAGTACTGGAGCTGCTATTTAAGGCCAGTTAATGTGGATTTAATGTATGTTTAGGGAGAAGCACCATCTCTCGAGTCGATACGGAGATTAATTCAAGAGGAACTGGCCAAGGAACTGCAAGGTTAGATTGATCATGGCGTCTCAGAGTTTTAAGACTGTTTAGTGCCGCTTGTCATAGAACTTAAAAATGTCATTTCTATTAAAGACAGTTTGGTTAACCATTCTTGTAAAAAATGTTATGAATCTTTCAGCATGATTCTGTTATTTTTGCCCACAAATTTGGTTGAAATAAAATGCAACATTTGTTAATACTATGCCCAATACATATATATTTTCAGCCAAAATGGCCTACCTCATGGCCCAGATTCAACCCACACACATAAAGAGCACAGCTGGGCGTCCTGGTGCACCTGGACCTCCAGGTAAAGACGGAGCACCTGGACGACAAGTTTCCGTTGGAGAGCCTGGTATGCCTGGTCAAAACGGAGCTGAAGGACCCAGAGGCCCAGCAGGTCCTAAAGGTACCATATGAATTTATCATAGTGTTTTGTTTCTATATTAGACTTAACTTACAGCAGCTTTTGCTTGATTTCTCCACTTGTTTGTTGGTGGTTTTCTATTTATACTGCTCGGATATCAATACTGAGAGTTTTGTTTTGCTAAATTCTAGGTGAAAGAGGGGCCAAGGGAGACAAAGGGGAAGATGGTGTTGGGCAGAGGGGAGAGCCTGGTCCATCTGGACCAATCGGTAAGACTATGGTGTTTAGATCATATAGGCAAGTTTGTGGAAACCCAAAAATGTTCTGAATACTCTAAAAGTCTTCTAAATAGGCTTTTAAGAAAGCTTTGGAATATGACCATGAGGTTGGGACTTGGTGTTGGACAATAACCTCTGGAAAAAAATTATCTTGTTGGAGGTGAAAATCTACACATATATAGTCTATAGGATTTGTAATTAGTTCGGTATTAGAGCAGATGAGTTTGGACACAAGTAGGGACTAAAATGATCCTTTTTCACTAACACTGTCTGGAGAAGGGCAATATGCAATAGTACTGTATATGTATGATTTATCTGCTTCATTAAAACTGCCTGGTTCAGGGAGATATTTCAGAGTGTGTCTCTACCACCGAGCCACTGGACCTTTTCTTTTGTAGCTCACAATAGGGATGAACAATTCCCTAACATACACAATATTGCCAAAAGTATTTTCTCACCTGCCTTGACTCACAAATTAGCTTAAGTGACATCCCGTTCATAATCCATAGTGGTCAATATGGCTTTGGTCCACCCTTTGTAGCTAGAACAGCTTCAACTCTTCTGGGAAGGCTGTCCACAAGGTTTAGCAGTGTGTTTATGGAGATTTTTGACCATTCTTCCAAAAGCGCATTTATGAGGTCCCATACTGATGTTGGACAAGAAGGCCTGGCTCTCAGTCTCCACTCTAATTTATCCCAAAGGTCTTCTATCGGGTTGAGGTCAGGACTCTGTGCAGGCTAGTCAGGTTCCTCCACACCAGACTCTGCCATCCATGTCTTTATGGACCTCGATTTGTGCACTGGTGCACAGTCATGTTGGAAGAGGAATGCTGAAGCATTCAGAATTCCTTTCACTGGAACTAAGGGGCCAAGTCCAGCTCCTGAAAAACAACCCCACCCCATAATAATTCCCCCTCCACCAAACTTTACACTTGGCAAAATGCAGTCACACAAGTACCGTTCTCCGCTAAACCCAGACTCGTCCATCAGATTGTCAGATGGAGAAGCACAATTAATCACTCCAGAGAGCACACCTACACTGATCTAGAGTCCAGTGGCGGCATGCTTTACACCACTACATCTGACTGCATTGCACTTGTTGATGTATGGCTTTGATGCAGCTGCTCGACCATGGAAACCCATTCCTTGAAGCTCTCTGCACACTGTTCTCTGATCCAGCGAGGAAATTTCACGAATGGATTTGTTGCGCAGGTGGCATCCTTTTAGAGATCCACGCTGGAATTCACTGAGCTTCTGAAAGCGACCCGTTCTTTCACAAATGTTTGTCAAATAGTCTGCATGCCTAGGTGCTTAATTTTTTACACCTGTGGCCATGGAAGTGATTGGAACACCTGATTCAGATAATTTGGATGGGTGAGCAAATACTTTTGTCAATATAGTGTATCAAACTGGCCTGAGTAGATTCAAGCTGCACACCTTCACCACCCTCTACTGGCCTTAGGCAGCACACCTTGGCCCCTGTTTTTTTTAATTAACATTCTTCTTTACAAATACAGATTTGGCCCTAATTGAGCATTTTTTTTAATACCACAGTATTGTTGCTAACCATGAGTCCTTTATGAGCACAATTAAAATTAAATATCTCTCCTACATAGGTCCTGCTGGTATCCCTGGATATGGTAAAGACGGACTTCCAGGATCAGCTGGAGCTCAGGGCGAGCCTGGACACCCAGGTCCTCATGGGCAGCCGGGTCCGCCAGGACCTCCAGGGCAGTGTGACCCCTCACAATGTGCTTACTATGCCAGCCTGGCATCTCGGCCACACACTAAAAACGTTAAAGGAACTTAGGAACCTATGTTTGTTACCACATGCCTGGTCTATTTTTATAAACTTTTGAGATTCAGTGAGTTTTTCCTGTCAAGATCCAGGAAACTTGAGTAACGGCTGCAGAAAGCCAAGACATTTCTACATGTGTGAGTGTGTAATTCCTGCCGGTCAGATATAATAGGGTTTCATTTGTTTGCTTGGCGGGAACAGGGAGGGTTTGTACTGTACGATGAGGGAGGTTAGTAATTTAAATGTAGCTGGTTTTGGTCCATCAGGGATGTTCACCTTCTTTAGACCAATCTGTACTGTCCTTTTCTATTCAATCCCACAAAGATTTACCTCTGCTAACTTTATCAGCTATAGATTGTTGGCTACAAATTTAACAATCAGTGTGTACAGAATTGACCTCTTAGAGCATCTGTGTGCCCAGTTATCTAGCTGAGAGATCAATCTTCAGTAGTTCTATTGATTTGTGAGTGTGTGCTGGTCAGTTGGGTGATAATAAGAGAAAAAGTGATCTGTGGTTTTCACTCATCAATGCGAAGTTTCAGACGCATTAGATCATTAGAATTCTGATACCATTTGGTGACCCTTATGGTGTTTATTCTTCCACATTGTATGTAAAATCTATGAGGTTTGTGAGCAGTATGCAAATTATGATCCACCCAACATTAGCTTTAATACAAATGCGAAGAAATAACAGACACCTTACAGACTTTTATTGAGTGCAGATTGCAAATGTAAACAATACCTTATGTAGCTGTTGGTTACTTTAAAATGTGATACAAAAAGGAAATTGACCATTGACCATTTGCACCCTTAATGATGTACTGTAATGTACAAATTTATTGACTCATAAAGTTCTGTTTCAGTATCTTATAAACGTGTTGTTCTTTCAGTTTTTTCTTTACTATTGATCCATTTTTAGTGAGATCTAGAAAGCGCCCAACCTTTGAATAGTAGACATTGTTTAAATGTCACTTTAACCCTTGTAAAGCACTCGGAAAGTCTGGGTTGTTAACATTTAACATTTAAAATTGCTTATTCCCATTTGTGTAATGATTTGGCGGTGTACGTTTCTTTTTTGTTGTTGTTATTGTTTACTAAATTTAGGAGGATATGTAAATAAAGCTTGTTATGTTTGGCTCATATAGACAACTGTACTGTTTAGGCTGTGTTCTATTGTACACAATTGCAATACAAGCTGGACATAAAAGCTCCCTATTCTTTACATACCTGCACTATGTGGGGTGCAACCAAATGGTCCCTACAATGCAGTGCACTATGCAGGATTTGTTTTAGCTAGGGTTTAGTTTCACGATAAATATTCATTACGGTCATGTCGAAATTGTGAACAGTTGTGACCAAAAGTTTTGAGAATGGTTTTCACAAAGTTTTCTTTATCAGTTTTATAGTGGCAATTTGTCTAGATTGTGCAGAATGACCAGACAGATTGCAATTCAAGGACCTTATCAAAACAATTACAGCCCCTGAATTTCAGCGATCGCTTCAGTCATGATCTCTTAAGCTTAGGAGACAAGACAGCTAATATTACTTTGTCATGCTGATTAGAAGGCAGCCACCATTGCATTGCATCAAAAGGGTTTCCCAGGCAAGGTTATTGCTGCTTGTAAGATAGCACCCCAGTCAAACATTTATCAAACTATCAAGAATTTCAAAAATAGCAGTTCAATTTCAGTAAAGAAGGCTTCAGGGTGGCCAAGAAGGTCAAGCAAGCATCAGGACCATCTCTAAAAGACGATGCAAATTACCATATAAACGAACCATATAAAACCATATAAAAAACTGAGTCAGCAAACTTTGTGAAAACCAAACTTTGTGCCATTCTTAAAATTGTTGGCCATGGCTGTATATTAGCAAGAGTAATGTTTGTAAACACAGTATAAAATGTGGACAGGGACCTTGTGTGAGAAAGACCCCTGAATGAGCTTCACTTAAGTTTAACATAGTTCATGAGATCTAGTGCCTTTAACAGTTTTGAGAGACAATTGAACAATGAACAATGTGTTTTTTCTGGAGACTTTAAAGACTATAACCAAGATTCAACCTGAACAGTCACTGAGCAGGACCTGAAATCTGTACCTGTGCAAATGTACGCATGTTCTTACCCTGCCTACAAGGTTTGTTTTACTGATAAGTGACACCAGTTAGGAAATAATAGATAACTCCTACATATTTGTGTGTTATGTTGTTTATGTGGTGAACAATATTGGTATGCTGGCCAGACAGACCTTATCAGAAATATCACAATTTAGCCAAACTTCCATCAGACCAGCATGAACCAGCCTGGACCAAAATGGAAAATGGAACTCCTATAGCCTCAGTAATTGACCCATACATGCTTCAGTTCTGCTCGAATGTTTGTGAACCCTTAATAATTTTTTTTATTACTCACACCCAGTGAGGGAGCAATTTAAAGTGACCGGCTACCACATGTCTATTAAATGTGGGAGGAAACTTCAGCACAAAGACTACACCAAAGTGGACACAAACTCCATAGAATTGAAGGTTAGGGTCAAAGAAAGGATCTCTAGAGCTGTGTGGCAACAACTCCAACTGCCTGAACCAAAGTGTTGGCAGTTTACTGGGGACAATGAACCAAAATTACATATATGTGAGTAGCATTCTTCAGGTTCTTCCACATAATTTCTATTGGTTTAAGCTAAGTTGTCTTGACCATTCTAAAACATTAACTTTGCTCATCCATTCTTTGGTTGAATGGCGTGTGCTCATTGTCACTGTCTTGCCGCATAACCCACTGTTTTCAGATTTCATTTTTATTACTATAGAATTTGGTGGTATGATTTAAACCCATTGTGCCATTAATAAGGGCAAGTTTTCCTGACCCAGATGCAGCAAAACAGGCCCAAACCATGGTACTACCACCATCACATCTCACAGATGGCTAGAGGTTCTTATTCTGTGTATTACTCTCTTCAGACATCCAGACAGCTAACATTTTAATAACTCATTTTATATAAAATGTTGTATTGCAGTTTCATCCATCCAATAGCCTCTTGTCTTTGTATGCGATCCCAAGCAAAATGGGTGCTACTGTATTTTTTTAAGGATGCTGCCTGGGTTTACCAGCAAGAGCTTGCTGTTTATGCTGTTAAACTAGCATAGGTTTGCTGCTTGACTAGCACACAACATGCTAGCAATTCCTTGTTAGTCACTAGCCTATCAGTTATAAAAACATAATATAGGCTGAACAGTGTTTAAATTGTTAGTATCGTAGTTCTAAAAATTAAGCATTACTCAGTTTTAATAAGGAGAGATTGTCTGAAATATTCCATAATAAGATGTGGTAAAATCATTTGGGATAAAAGTAATTATCTAATGTATTCAATATGTTAAAAAAAGCACAGCTATTGCTTATAATATAATTATAAGACCACCCAAAAAGGTCTAATTTGACTTGTTTATACTTGTCCATTCAGTCTTAAATTGACGAATGCGGGATGATATTTGTTAATGAGTTAATGAGTGTTGCTCATTAATTCTGATCTAATATATTAAGTTCTCACACATCTATTTTCATCAATTTTTCATCTTCTACAACTGCTACTAATAATCACGTTTTTTTTTTGGTTATAGATTGCTTTTTCTTTTCTCTTTCCATCCCCTGTTGGACTAAATTATTGTAAGAAGCCACCAGTGCAGGCCTTGTAAAACACTAAAGTATGCATGGTACTGTTTATACTGATTATTTGGTGCTAAAATCATTCTAATATAATACTAATTATTATTAGTAAAGTATATTATGTTTTGTATTTGGAGGAATTAAATAAAAAAGGTTGGATTAATCCATATGACTGAATGTTTATTTATAGCAATATAGTGGTTGCAGCTTATATTGTAAAATGCACATCATTTCTTATAAAGAAATATCATGCACATAGCAGCAAATTCTGCCTCTTTTTAAATTACTCTAGATTTACCACTTAGGTATTATACATATATACTACTAACATTTCCAAGGGGTTTAAGATATAATAACCTAAAATAATTGCTCCCCAGCGCCTAGTATTGTACATGTATTGTCCTGGATTCAGAATCACCAGGGAAATCTCGTTTACGCCCTCTTGTGGCAAGACCCAGTGTCTGATCAGAGCACACTTGTAATCATTGATGTGCTTGATACAGAAATGCATGCTGAGTTCTTCAATAATCCATTATTTCTATCTGGGTGAGTTATTTATTGATCTGTGAGTGTATAATGGCTCCAAACACAACTCAAAATTTTGCAACTATTCTAAAAAAAACCTAAGAAGATCAAGGAGTGCTGACTGCCATGGACTGTCTTCCACAGTCACTTGATGTTAACCCTATCAAGGAGCTATGGGCATGTAAAGCAGTGTCTTGTTAGAACACGACGCCTGGTCACTGCTTTTTGGAGAACTACTTTTCAAATGCAGGTAGCTTTTCTGCTGTATTTTCTCATATTACGAAGCATTCATGAATCCATAAGCAGCAGATTAAAAGGCAAGGCTCCCATATAATTTTGAAAATAATGCAGTCATCTCTCAACATGTCTTTAAAAATTCTTCTTTAAACCAATATAATACAGCTGAGATCATGATTCATCACCCCACAAAACTGAATCCATGGCTGCCTCCAAAGTGGCTTATTTATTTTAGTACATACTATTTGACTGTTAAAGCATTAAACTCTTTCAGTTTGCAATAGTGGGCACTTTGCCCGTGATTCATGACGTCCCACTACTGACATTACATACATAACCATAATATTTGATCTTTTTTTATTTTTGTCTTACTGTATCTTATCTTGGGCAGCACGGTGGGTAGCACCGCTGCCTCACAGCAAGAAGGTCCCGGGTTCAATCATAGGGTGGAGGGGCCAGGGTCCTCCCCATGTCTGTGTCCAAAGACATGTGTGCTAGGTTATTTGGTGTCTCTAAAAAGTGGCCCTTAGTGTATGACTGTGTGTGTGTGAGACTAGGATGAATTGGCGCCCCATCTGTTCCTGCCCTTGCACCCAGAGTTGCCAGGTGGGCACCGGTTGGCCCGCAACCCCATGTAGATTAAGCAGAAGGTAATAAATGAATGAATGTATCTTATCGTATGTACACTTATAAAAAGCTACCGAACGCCTCCACTACTCACCATTAATCGTGGGATAGGGTAGTATGTGCATACTTAAAAGGGTGTAAATCCTGTGTATTCGGACACACAACCTCTACACATACTGCGGTTTCAGATGCAGCAAATGTCTTGCTCAGACAGCAGCTGCTTTTTATCACAGCAGCATAAACCCTGCATGAGATAACTATCAAATTATTGGTTTTCCTGAAAAAGACCTTTTGGACCATATGTATTACATTTATTAACATGGTTACTGCAAATTGATTAACCCTTTTATGTACACACATAATTTTAGTTATTTTGACACACCCATTTGGGGATCGGGTGCTTTAACTCGCCTACTGATGGGATGGGATGTAGGCGGACAGAAATAAAAAAAATTGGTAGTTAATGGGTTAATCTGACAATGAAACTAACACGTACATATTTATATAAAGTCAATGACATACTGAGTGGTTTCATACAAATTTGACTGCTCTAGGTTAATCTCATTTGGCATCCATTTAAAAGTATGAGATAAATATGTCCCTTGGTCCTCAAATGGTTAAGGAAACCCTGCCAGACTTTAGTGCTAGTTTTAATTACAAAGAAAAAAGGTACAGCTAATGATTTCTTGGTGGTGGAGAAATTTTATTTCAGTATCCCATGTGATTATTTCACCAAAGTGTTTCAAATGTATAGCTTAATCTCTGGTATGGTGACTGATGTTCTTGCTCACTGCATTTATTTGTCCAATAAACACATTTAAGGGACATTTTATATGTATGTCCAAAACCACACACCTTGTTTTAATTTTGAAAGGAATAAACAATCGAGGTTTTCTTTATTTACTCAGGATATTGTTTGAAGTTATCCTTTGGTCTCGGTCTAACCCTGTCAAAGTATTCACATCTTGTTCTAGGTTGAATGGAAATGTGTAGAGGTTTTATTTTGTACAAGTTACTCTGTGAAGGATTGAAAGGATCGTCCTGTACAGAGGAAGGGGTTTCCACACTGCAGCTATCGGATCGAATGTCATGAAACCGTTCAAGTGTATCAGATGCAAGTCCACTTGCTAGCCTGTTAAATATGATCATGGATGAAGGTTTGTCTCAGGAGCTCCATGTTCACGGCCCTTTAATGTTAATAGGCTTTTTCCCACCCATTACGTAAAGTGGTTGAGGTCTAAAGCAGTCTGAGGGGTCACAAAGGCCAGGGGCACCAGGAGGTCCTCTTTTTCCTGGGGTTCCTGGGATACCTGAGGTTCCTGCTTCTCCTCTGGCACCGTCTTGACCATCTTTACCGACACCAGGCTTGCCAGGCGGTCCTGTACCAAAAACAAACCAAACAAAGATATATGGATGTCATTGGATATAAAGACTCCAATTTGTTGCAGGTAGTGACCACTGTTTGGGTGAAATGAGACCAAAAACCACAAGATAAAGTACCTATGTGATTTTCACATCTCACAGCATGACTGAGCAACCTCATTTGATTTCAAGATCATCTTTAATGCCAACTCCTTAGAAATACGTGTTAGCACTAACATGACATTTTACTTCAAACAGGACTAGAGGCTGTACCTTGGATGCCTTGCTCTCCTCTTGGCCCAGGGAATCCAACACTGTTATCTCCCCTGTCTCCTTTCAACCCGGCATCACCTACACACACACACACACACTTATGATCTATTTTTTATTAAAGTATAAGGTTATTAACCCTATGTACCCTAATTGACAAAAAGAACTCACCAAAAAAAGGGTTGTTGGAATCGAAAAAAAAATGTATAAATGTAAAAGTCCGAGGTCAAAAGTTTTCAAGTGTGTCTTAGAGGCTTGTCTAGCAGTCAATAAACTCACAGCAAGAGGTACACTACCCAAAAGTAGCCTCTGACAGCCATTTTATTGGGCAGTAGGGGAAGCACTCTTGTGGCAAGACCCAGTGTCTGATCAGACCACACCTGTGATCATTTACATACTGTATCTGACCGAGACAAAACTGCATGCCGAATTTTGCAGCAATCTAACATTTTTATCTAGGTGTTGTCAATAAATATATACACAGTATATGTATTACAAAAGTCATAAACATATTGTGTGTTTTATGTAATTAAAAAAAATACCTTTAGGGCCTTGTGCTCCAGGAAGGCCATAGAAACCTGGAGGCCCCTTGGGTCCTGCTGGTCCCATCGGTCCAACGGCCCCATTGGCTCCCGCTGGCCCAGGTGGCCCCGGTGGACCCATGGCTCCTGTGGTACCAGGTGCACCAATAGCCAAAGGCTGCTTTGCTACTTCTTTCTTATAAGCATCCAGGTGTTCTGATGAAAACAGTGCAGTGGGATTTCAGAATTTTAGGAGAAAAAATTGTGAGGGGCTCTGGCAAATGCAGGTGCTTCACTCCAGGGCAGGCACTGAGCCATGGCCAGCTGAAGCCAAAAAGTCAATACTCCTTTAAAAGTGAGACCGGATGAATTTTTTTTTTTAGAAATCTCACTTTTGAAAAGACACTGATAATCTTTTACCTCAACCGGCCACACCTGCCCTGGCAAGAAACGCCTGCACCTGATATATTAAAGTGAAAGTTAAGTGTCCCCTCCCTTTAATAAACAATAAAAGACACATAACTTTAACTGTCTAAATAGTTCCATGTTTTTGAGAAGTATCCATTTAGAAAAAAAAACAAGAATGATGAAAAGCAGAGAAAATTGGCCCAGTTCGCCATTTGCTTTAAAAAACATCTCATATGAGAAGAGCTAAAAGCTGTCCCTGAAAACTCACCTATTGTTACCATCAATCTAAATATGGTAAATTTATGCATGCTTAATGAATCAATTTTGTCCAAACAGCCAATCCAATGACTGTATGCAAATCTCAGAAGTTAAAAAAATTATTACTTCATCCAATTCTAATTTTATTTAATTTTTTCAGTTTTGTAAAGTCTCTAGATATTAGATAAAGCATTTAGTTAATAATAAATGTTTGTGAGAAGAGCCTGTTTTCGCCCCTCACATCTAAGACTTAAGATAAATTAAAGTTAGTAGTTAAACCAAGAGTTAAAATTTGGAGCAATTGTACAGTTTTGGATTTACAACTGAATCTCTACATTGGCTTCCAGTCAGCTTCAGAGTTGATTTTAAAGCTTTTAATGGGCTTGGACCTAATGATATCTTGGATCAGCTAGAGATTTCAGATGATCAGATCATCAGCTCATTTAGTGGTACATAGAACTGGAAACAAACTAAATCAAATAATAAAAAAAATCTTCAAATGATAAGCCACCCACAGCTGGAACAGAATTTACAAAAACATAAAGTAAAATAAAATGCTACTATTCTCCATGACATTCGGTGTCTAAAACACTAAAACACTGCACTCTTTAGCACACTTCACTCTTTCTCTTTAGTCCCTAAGCTTATTTTATACACTGCTCACAAATATTTTCAATTTGTGCGAATAGTATTGATTAATCTTCTTTTGATCATGCTTGTATTTATACTTTTAATAATATTTATGTCTTTAAACTTTTTAATGTTTTACAATTTTTTGCAGAAGCACTTCAAAATAAATTTATTCTTACTAACACAGTATCTTTCATACTTTTCGTACATAACTCTTACTTATAACTTACAAACATACGTAATTTTTACGTATATTACGATTTTTTTAGTTTTACTCAGCGCCTAATAACTTTTACTTACTTACTTACTTACTGAGCTACTTGTTTACCCACTGAGTAGATTGTGGGTTTATGTTTCAACCTAGGTTTGGTCTCATGAGTTTAGGGTAAAGTTAAATGTTAAGATTAGTGGATTAAAAGTTATGCTTAAAATAACTTTATAGAGCTAGAGTTAGTGTTTGGTGTTAGGGTTTAGAGCAATGGTTAGTGTTTGGTGTTAGGGTTAGGGTTTAGAGCAATGGTTAGTGTTTTTGGTGTTAGGGTTTAGAGCAATGGTTAGTGTTTGGTGTTAGGGTCAGGGTTTAGAGCAATGGTTAGGGTTTTTGGTGTTAGGGTTTAGAGCAATGGTTAGTGTTTGGTGTTAGGGTCAGGGTTTAGAGCAATGGTTAGTGTTTGGTGTTAGGGTCAGGGTTTAGAGCAATGGTTAGTGTTTGGTGTTAGGGTTATGGTTTAGAGCAATGGTTAGTGTTTGGTGTTAGGGTTTATAACAATGGTTAGTGTTTGGTGTTATGGTTTATAACAATCGTTAGTGTTTGGGTTAGAGTTTAGCCCAATGGTTAGTGTTTGGTGTTAGTGTTAGGATTTAGAGCGATGGTTAGTGTTTGGTGTTCGGGTTTAGAGCAATTGTTAGTGTTTGGTGTTAAATAAGGTTAAAGCATTTTAATTAGTATTATGTATTAAGCTTGAGTTCTTTAAGACTTCATTACTGGTTATTATTGCTATAACACATATGATTATAATATCTAACCTTCAACAATGGCTGCACAAATTTCACGGATCTTTTCGTCGTTCGTTTTGGGACCCTGGAAGAAACAGAGTACATGTATTTATAATGATTATACTAATATGTGTTTAAATATAATTAAGTATAAAAAACACCTTTACACCTGCTTATACCAATGAGCCAATAAGTAGTGCAATGCATAAAATGTAGCTTCGGACCACCAGCTTAATGCAAAGCTCAAATCAAACATCACAATGGTGAGAAGATCTGCAGGAATTGTGTGATGCAATCATAATAACATGAAGCAGAATCTCAAACGAATGTTTCAAACACCTTGTGGTATCCATACCATACCTATGTGCCTGGTGAGGATATATTCATATGTATCATTTTTAAGTGCACTCAAGACCTACAGGCAATCCTCTGGGTCCTGGGGGACCTGGCTGTCCTCTGTCCCCTTCGAGACCTGGTGCACCTTGCGGTCCAGCAAGTCCTTCGTGTCCTGGTTGTCCTGGACGTCCATCAGCACCTGTAGCACCTCTTTGGCCCTTCTCTCCTCTCTGTACAAAAATACGGCAGTTCAATACTAACTGGATACTCTATTATTATTCCATTTAAAGTTTTTACCCCTGCTTATCTTGATCAGAGTCACAGCGAGGTATTGAAACCTAACTTAAAATTCACTGGGTGCAGTCTGAAGTACAGCTTGAAAAGGGCGCCATAAGAGGGTTCCCTAAATGAACCACCCAGCTGTCACGTTGCAAGGAACTGCTCTTACCATTGAGCCACCAGAGGTTCTTTATTTTATATAATAGCCTTATTGTTGTAGTTCTGCCAACACAAATTCCTAGCATGTGTTACGGTATTTGTGGTATGAAAGGTTGTCTGATGAAATGCGTTAATCGGTTTGTACGTACATCTCCCTTGATTCCGGGAATGCCTGAAGGCCCCTGTAATCACAAAATAAATCAATTTGAACAAGATTGAATTAACATACCATCTGTCTGTATCAGAATTACTTTAAAGCACAGATATGAGACTAAAAACAATCCAGATCACATTTACAGTTAAATCTATTACAGTTCATTTACAGTAATTGAACTGCAATAGTTCTTACTATACCTGGTCACCTTTAGTTCCTTGATCACCAGGATTACCTGGTGTGCCCTATGGATGAAGAACAAAAATAATTTAGTTATTCATCAAGTGAGACCTAGAGCCTGTCCCAAGATCATCAGGAAGAAATACAAACTGGACAAATCACCAGTTCACCCACCCCTCCACCACTCTCTTCACTTCCTCCCTCCCACAATTCCTTCCTTACTTCCTCCCTCACTCACTCACTCCACCACTCCCTCTCTCCTTCACTTCCTCCCTCTCACACTTCCTTCCTTACTTCCTCCCTCACTCACTCACTCCACCACTCCCTCTCTCCTTCACTTCCTCCCTCCCACACTTCCTTCCTTACTTCCTCACTCACTCACTCACTCCACCACTCCCTCT
>JAUZSU010112330.1:0-31600 GCA_034780255.1 Parotocinclus maculicauda
GCCGGTAATTTCCACCAACCGACGCTGACTAGTGTTTGATGGTTGTTGCTTGATCTTATCCAGGAAACCAATTTTTTTCAGCTAACGTCAAGTCCTGCCGTGACATTTTGGCAGGGGAGACAAGACACGCACAGTTCACTGACTAAAGCGTTCTGATGGAACTCCTTGCACGTGTTGCCGGACACTCGTGTTTACGCTTGACTTCAATTCGCCGAAAAGCGGAGATGCAGATGCATTCAATAACCACGCTGCTGGCTACTGGGTGCTTCGTTGTGGGAAAGAAAGTGGTGGGCGTGTTTATCTCCTGCTGGTTTTGCTCTTGTCAACACAACTTTTCGGATTTTCTGACCTTTGATAAAAGCATACATTCCTCCGGAGAGCACAGGAATCCTCCCATAAATCGCTCATCGCTAGGTGGCGACTTGTGGCTTATTTTTCCTATTCTTATTCTCTCACGTTCTTTGGTCCGATTAAGCGGAATTTCGGTTTAAATAAGCGAATAACATTACACGTTTATAATAGGATTTGATTCGGTACTTTAGGGTTTAGTCCGAATAAGCCGCTGGTCCCATTAACCGGTGGTCCAATTAACCGGATTCGACTGTATCCCCTAATTTTGAGCAGTATATTATTGGCTATGGTTAAACAACACTAATTTGTTTAAATTAAATTGAACCCTGTCTTGTGATATTGTTAAAAAAAAGATGTAATAATCTTAGCAGTTACTGTTAACTATTAGTAAATGTGAAAAGGTAAATGTAATCTCACAGTAGTGTTCTCCAAACTTTCTCTATTTTTTAACAGGCTGTTATTGATGATGGGCGTGCTCTTTTGCTGTGGAGCTGGTTTTTTTATTCGCCGACGCATGTATCCATCAATACTAAGCGAAGAACCTGCTTTTAATGTTTCATTCACGAGACACCCTGTGAACACTCCAGGTGAGAGAACCTAATTCCTGTCTGTATCCAACTGGAGCATCTCGACACAGTTTATCAATACTTGGGTGACAAAATCAACACACGTTGTAAGAGAGTTACATTCTGCACTGTGGTCAATAATGTCAATTGGCAGCTTGAGCATAAAAATAAAGTTAAGTCAAAAAGCATACTGGATATTGGATAATGCAGCCAAATGAAAACATTTGAGTTGGGTTAAGAGATGAAGAAAGTACAAACAACAAAGTCTGAGCAAGCACTATCTGTGATTAGCAGAAGTAAATCCATAAAAATAAAACAATTATAATTATTAATGAAAAAGAAAGTATGAAGCGAGCAAGTTTTTAAATGCAGCATTTGAATCAGTTTTTAGCCAACAAGAATAAGTAAGTAAGAGTTTTAATGTCATGGTCATTGTTAAAGAAGATATATTTGCATTCCTCATATTAATATACACTCTAATAATAAAGCCCCCAAATAAAAATGTCGGATTTCTGCGAAACTAGGCATGCAGCTATGTCAGTCTACATAAGAAGTGCAGTGGGAAAACATTTTATTACCACTCCTGTACTTTTTTGGTCCTAAAAGCTGCAGGCTAGCTAGAGGCATAAGATTCCCTCCCCATATATCATGCCTTACCCCTTCTCTCTTAACCTGATTCCTCCATGCATTACCCAATGTCTCTGTGCAGGACAACATCTCACATAAGGCTTGGGTGATTGTAAACAAATATGGCACCAGCATATGGCCACCACTAACCTCCTGCTGTTCTGAATAGATGAGGAAAACATTACTGAGCAACAGCCTTCTGTGACTTGCATGATGGCTTTATGCTGTTTGTTCACTACTCTTTAGTTGTAAAGATCACTGTAGGAGCAACTATACTATTTTATATTACAAAGTAATGAAGATTTTGGTATCATGTGCACAGATGTGCATCTGAGCTAGATCGCCATTTCCGCTGATATCATGTGACTCCAGGCATACAATGTAACAGCAGTATGCATTCACCAGCCACTTTATTAGGTACACTTTGCTAGTAACTTTGCAAGTTTCCAATCTTCTGTTTCCAATTTTGGTGAACATTTGTGAGTTACCTATTCTTAGCTGACCGGAGTGGCACCCAAATAATTAAAAGTCCTTTTTGCCATAACATCATTTACTTCTGTACCAATAATGGCAAAAATCTCAAGTTAACTTTGTTTTTATTATCTATATCAGTCTCTCAACAGCCTGGAGTTCAGGGATATGGGGACTCCAGTGTTCCCATGACAATGCCTCTGGCCCCTGCCTACCCTGGCCAGCCCAGCACGGCCCACATGATGAGCTCTTACCCACCGCCGCCATCCTACTACAACCATCCTCCACCCTCTTATGACCAGGTCTTTAAAAGCACAGACAAGAAGTAGATTCAGTCCAGCACAATGACACAACCCACTACAACAGATGAGTGATCTAATACTAGTTGTCCCAAGGCTGATTTGCAGTACCCACAACCTACAACGCTCTCAAGTAGCTTCAAATGGCTTTTCTTTATTTGTATGAGTGTTTTAGGATTCAAAATTTGCCTTATTTATTTGTCAACATTTTAGAACTGGACCTTTTATTGGACTGTCTATTTAAATTATTACAGAAAACATTTTGGATGAAAAACACTGTAGATCAAGAACTACTTATGATCTGGGATTTAATAGGTAAAAATGTTTCAGCAAATGGACTGGGTGATCCTGTGGACTATTTATACAATATAAAAGTTTTCCTTTTTTCAAGCGTGCTGTTATACAAACTGTACAGAACGACTGAGATGTCGTTGGAGCAGACTATTTCCTTCTGTATTCCATTGTAATGACCGCTGTTCAGACCGCTGTTTAGAAGCAGACCGCAGGCTTGGGACCCTTCGCTGGATAAATCTTTGTATACTGAAACTGAAACTCTACTGGAAGTCCATTAGCAGATGTAATAAGGGTCTCTGCTGGGATCAGCATGCAATGCAGAGTGTGCTTGTAGGGAACTTCCAAGCAACAGAGAAGCTGCAAGTGACTGGAAGGCTTACATGTTGCATAGTAACAGTAATAGTACAAATCACAGCCCCTCAGATCTCTGATTTGATACCTGGCCCAGACTCTGCCTGTTTGGAGTTTGCATGTTCTCCTTGTGTCTGTTGTTTTCTCACATATTCTGAACACAAGCATTCGGTCAGTTAGTGTCTCTAAAGTCTGTGTGTGTGTGTGTGTGTGTGTGTGTGTGTGTGTGTGTGGACTGTCTTGGGATAATTCCCACCCTGTGCCCTGTACTTTCAATTAGATGGTTCCCATAAGTGGGTGTGAAAATGAATTGGGAATAATATGAGTAATGTACATTGCATTGAACACTGCTTACATGTATTAAGAGATATTTCAAAATTAATATGAAGCAATAAATAAAGAAGCATTTGATATTTTTTATTTAACAAGAACATCAGAAAAGCAGAGGCAGTAAGTCAAAGAAAGTTGTTCTATAATGCAAATGAGATGCAACAACTTGGTTGTTGGTAAATGTGCACTATATAAAAGGCTGAACGTGCTAGAGTATCTGAATGTTCCCTGATCTTGAAAGTGGACATCCTGCAATTTCCCGGCCCTTGTAATGCCTCTGCAGCATAATATACCTAAATGCAAAGCTTGGAAAGCCATAGGATGAATATAGTTCATATTAATTTTGAAATATCCCCTAATTGTTGGCAGCAGTATATATTACTGCCACCAGGCAGTCTCTTAACTGCCTCACACAGACTAAATCTAAATTTTTGCCAGTACCCTTAAATGTTGGTAAAATAAACCAGTTTGTTCCTACCATTGTAAGTTTTAAACAAGCAGTTTTCCGACATGGACAAACGAAAAAAGGAAATTTGCACTGCCTCGATGATATCACAAAGGATGTAACATTTGTCCAGTTATATCCAAGTTTCAACAAACAAGAAATTCTGCTTTGCATTGCAGTCTTATTTTGAGCAAAACTTTAACTGAAAAGCACAATATCGACAGAGCTAATATTACAGTGTAGAATTACAGATAATTGTAGAGAATTCATTATTGTATTTAGTTATTGTGTTCTTGTTACAAAAATATCTGTGAAATAGAATGCCTGTAAAATAGAACAGCCAACATCATATATTGTGTAGTGCAGTATGCTCAAGATAAGTGAAAGAGCAACACGTTTAATATAAACACTATCCTGTGTTTGAGCCCTGACCAACTCCTAATTCTGACTGAAGTAATTTAACATAAAAACTTATGTTTAACTTAAATTTTCTTATATTGTTTTGGAGAAAAGCTTTATAAATGCTAGTGTAGCTGAATCCTTTGGACAATTAACTAAACTTGAATGTTTTGTTCTATGCAATGTATTGACAGGGTCAGTTCTATGTAAGAATTGTGTAGCCTTTGGTACCGGTATGTGTGCTCTATCACTGTACCACACTTGGCTGAATTATGTGCCAGTTACAGGTGGAAGTGCTATCTCTTAACATATATTATCTCATTTTGTTTTAAAACAAGCTAGCCACAACATTCTCTCCTTCATCTAATGAAGGGCAGACCAGTGTCAAGACTTGTTAACTATTGTTAACAGTTACTTCTGCTATTCTTAACATCAATGGGACAAATATTAATGAACAAATTAATGTAGACAGGTTGACTAACAATTGAATTTCATTCTTACTACGAATTTCAGATCTCAGTGACCTCAAATATTGCATTGTAATAGCATGCCACCTTTGTTATTGTGAAGTGGAAAGACATATTAGCAACAGCTCAGACCAGACTACTGAACTTCTTGTCAGCCCATGAACTGTTAGCCAGGAGCTTCATGGACAGGTTTTCTGTGTCAGAGCATTCACAAACAAAGTTTAAATCACCACATGCAATTAGCATTATCTATAAATGTGTAAAACAATGGCTCTGGAGCAGTTCGGCAATCTCTGGAGTAATGAAGGAAGACCTTCAAGCAGAAATTACCCCCCTACATCAGATGTAATGTGTCCAGAAATTTGACTGTAACTGCTAGGAATGCACTGATACCAGTATTTTGTATGTGGTCCAATACTGTGCTAATGTATTCATAGAATTACTCTGCTATTTGGCACCCAATACCAATTTGCAACAATGTAATTTTGAGCAGGTAGGTGAAGAAACAATGTCAGCAGTTGTGGATGTTTAGCACAGCTAAATGTTAAACGATACAAGCACATGATGTATATTTCATTTGTTGTAGTCAGAAAGCCTGTGGAACTGTGGTGGCATAGTGGTTAAGGTACTGGACTATAGACCAGACGGTCCAGGGTTCAAATCCCACCTCTACCAGTTGGGTCCCTAAGCATGGTGTTGAGGGCTCTTAACCCACAATTGCTTGGATTGTAAGACTGTATTAATTGTTGCTCATTTACAAGGTTAAATGTAAAAGCGAGAAACATCGAATAAAAATAAAACATGCTTTGAAGGTAATTGTAAGAACTGTAATGTCATTATACTTGTATTAGTATTCCGTATCGGCAAGTACCCAGATGCAAGTATTTGTACTTGTTATAACAAAAAGGGGTATCGGTGCATCCTTAGTAACTGCTTTGTCTAACAGTAGTGTAGTCTAGACAGAATAAGTAAGCGTACTGTGCCTTGTTATGCTAGGCTTCCATTTACATATTAGGAGAGATCCTTAACAAGCATGAAATAGGATACAGCCAAGTATGAGGAAAAAACAACATTCAAAAAGCTCAGGAATGCAGTAAAAAATTTAAAACAGTAACAAGTTTAATTGTTATTATTCTTCTGTTGCTAGAATATCATATTTTTGTAACAACCTCGTGGAATGGAGACAAACAAGTTGTTTGTACTGTCCTCTTTGTTTTAAAATCCAACAATAAATGACAATAATGGAACTGTGGTATAATCACAATAATACACTTGAGGTTCATGCTATAACATAAGATACAGGTGCACAGATCTTTGGCACCATGACCACAGTACACCGGTGCCAATATCTCACGTTACAGCACTTCCTCTCATATATTATTGATGAATTATTAAGTAAACTAGTGGCAGTTTGAAGACAGTGAGAATGTGAAAAGACTTATAGAAAAAGGTCTTCTGTTGTTGTCTACAACAGACACTCAGCCACCAACAGAAATTTGCGGAAACAGACATTATAAGCCCATGTGACTCATTAATGGTCACAGAGTTGTTCCGAAGCCACTCCTTTGTTATTTTAGCTGTGTGCTTAGAGTCATTGTCTTGTTGGAAGGTGAACCCTTGGCCCAGTCTAAGGTTTTCTTCCAGGCTATGTCTGTACTTGGCCACAATCATCTTTTCTTTTCTTTTCTTGTCTTCCTGTCCCTGCAGCTGAAAAACACCCCATAGCATGATGCTGCCAACACCATGTTTCACTGTTAGTATTGTATAGGGCAGGTGATGAGTAGTACCTGGTTTTCTCCACACGCTTAGAATTAACACCAAAAAGTTCAATCAGAGAATCTTATTTCTCATAGTCTAGGAGTCTTTAATGTGTTTTTTGGCAAACTCTATGCCGGCTTTTATATGTCTTGCACTGAGGAGAGGTTTCTGTCGGGTCACTCTGCCTCTGGTGGAGGGCTGCAGTGATAGTTGACTTTGTGGAACTTTCTCCCATCACTCTACTGCATCTCTGGAGCTCATATGATTGTCACAGTATAGGGTCTGAATGCTTATGACCATGTGATATGGATTTTGATTTTAGGTTAAAAAATTTCAGATTTTTATAGGTATTTTATATACATTAGTATATGCATGCAGTTAACCAAATCTGGTGTTATCTGTTAATGATGAAACAGTTACCTGATGAACTGGGTAAATAGTTGTGTAGTGTTACGTATGATGCGAGCTGCTCTGGATTCCTCGTGCTGGCAGAGCTGCAGAGTCAGTCCATCATCCATATGACCCTCCGGATACAGGAAAGCCTGCAGGCAACAGAAACCGAATAACTATATTCCTTGAAGAACTTTATTACAAAAAGCTTAGAACAATAAAGGTAAAACATAGAGAAAAGTATTTTAATGCCAGAACATGAAACCCAAAAACAAATTTGTAAGCTTATACAGAAAAACTGTTTTAAAAACCGTGGCTTCTATACTGAAAAGTAAGATCCCCAAACAAAAACCTAGTCACATATTATTTATTACTGAATTATTTAACACAGTATTTCATATTTAAGATATAATTTCTAGTCGAGTTTTCAGCTAACTGGAAAGTGTCCCAGATAAAGTTTTCAGTAGAATTGGATTTTAATAGCATTGAGGTCTGATTATGTATACCAGCCACTATCCCAAATTCAATTTCAATTTCCATTGAAGTGTGTCCTTCCACAATAGCAAATGTAAACAATACATTTTTTTGTCTCTCTGCAACTAGATTATTTTAACTTTAGATTTTGATTTTAACTTCACAGTCTGACCAACAAATAATGATCACTGGGTGGCCACTTTATTAAAGACAACTTTTCAGATTTGAGCTTCCATGGTTAAAATTAGTGCAGCATTAGTATCCAAACTCAGAACTTGCATGGACCAATGCAAGTGCCATTGCTATTTAACAGAACAAAAATCACTGACCAGTAGAGAAAAACATGTCTTGGTTAGATGACTCTATATTTCTATTGCAACATGTGTATGGGAGAGTCAGAATCTGGCATAAGCTCCATGAATGAACCCTTCTTGTTGGGTGTCAAGAGTTCAGGCATGTGTAGGAGGAACAACAGTGTAGGAAATGTTTTCTTGGCATCCCCTGCAGCCTGGGGATTGATGTTTTGAAGATAGATCTTACCTAAGCATTGTGGTTAAGTTCAAGTTCATCCTTTCATGCCATCGTTATACTATATGACAAAGCAGGAATGTGTAGCAAGTCACAAGGATCATATAGTTCATTGATTGATTCCAAAAAAATGACAACACGTGTTACTTACTTCTTGGCCTTCAGAGTCATTAGCTCTTAATCCTGGACAGCATCTCTGGGACAATGTACAACTGACTGGTCAGAGCATGTCAGGAACACCATCTACTTTGCACAACAATTTGATGTGGTTCTGAAGGCCAAGTGAGGTCCAACACACTATTAGATGTCCAAGAAATTGGCCATTCAGCATGAAGTACAACAATCCATCTAATGTGAATATACCTGCACTGATAACTAAGTGCTGATACTGGTAGATGTAATTATTTTTGTCCAATGAGCTCAAAGTTCTTGTCATGGATGCAGAAGATTTCACTGCAGTAATTCCATAAAACCTGATACTCAATAAATATGCATATGAAAAAACCTTAAGAACTACTCCTCCTGCTATTGTGTTGCATGGTCTGCATTTGCATTCCGTATAGTGTAATGCAAGCTTATTTTAAATACGTTCCCAGTGTTCTTTGTTTTAGTGTGCAATAGTGTGTGAGTGGATGGGTGCTGAGGAGGCATTTTTCATTCTGGACATCATCCCAGAATTAAGAGACATGCTGTGGGTCTAAATCCATAATACTGGCCACATGAGGGGAAAACACAAGGTCACCATGTTGCCTTCATTATTAATTTTAAAGTATGACCTTGAACCACAGTGAACAGCAATTACACACATGGCAATTTGAGCTCAGGTCATGCCAAAGACTTAAAACATGGTTGTACAAGCTTAATGTTCTAACAGAGTTGAGAATACTGGTTTGGGTCATTCAAGCCTGTAGCAGCAACATCCCTGTAATGCTGAGGTTACACCTACTCTTAACCATGGCTGTCATTCGCATGCTTTGTTGGTTACTTTGCATGTGTAAAACCTTAAAAATAGTAAGATATATTCTTACGGTGTAACAGACAAACAAACAATGATGCAGACTACATAGGAATAAGCAGACTAAACACATAATAGCTGTATCGTAAATCACATACTAATGTACACTATTTTCAAGTTTAGTGTTTATATCAAGTGTATTATTTCATACAAATCTCTCATGGGTAGCAGTGCCTCATTTATTAAGGTAATGCACTGTTTGTTACGAGATGTGGTGATTTTTATTTAGGACCCAGGTATGCGGGATAAGCATATCCCACAACGTATAATAAGAATGGGGAAATAATATAGAACAACTGTAAAGGGATGAAGAGCGGAGCGTAAAACTTCTAACACAATAAAACCGAAAGGATAAAGGGGCACGCCGAGTTTGCGTCTCGAGTGGAAGCAACGCGCGAACTGGTCGCGAGAGGGCGCCAAAGCGCCTTAACGTCTCTTAAATGGAGAGGCACGGAGGTAGTCCAAACGCCAGGGAGCAAGCGTGAGCTCGAATGTGCATGCAATTAAATGACAGCTAAACCAGGACACGTCTTATAGAGTGCATGTTGCCGAGTAGCTACTCTAGCCGGGGCATATCTCGAGTCAGAAGCCGACTAGAGTCAGACCCAAGAGAGCGCAAAAGCACCGGACGCGTATCCTTTAAACGCACTACCGGGTATCTACTCTAAAGAGTGCAGAGGACGCCGAAGTGCCAGAGGGCGAGCGTGAGCTCGAACGCGCACGCAGCGCGAAGAAATGGCGGAAATGGCCAAAGCGCAAAAAGGCAAGCATATAAGCTCGGGGCACGCTTGTAGCACGAGTGTAAATAACCCAAAAAAGGCGCAATGCGCCAGAACATGAAAATAAACTCGGGTACGCGAGGAGCGCAAACGTGAATAGATCGCGAGAGGCGCCGAAGCGTCAGAAGGCGAGCGTGAGCTCGAAAACGAAGAAGCCAGACTCCTGTTCAGAACGAACACCCGGCTGGAGTGAGGCTAGGTAGGTGCTGACGACTGAAGAGCACAAGCTCAAAGCGTGCGAGGAGCGCACGAGTACGGGACGGGATAACCATCAAAGTGCCCCTAACAAACTAAATACCTCGGGGGTTACCCGCCCATACCAATCCTTCGGCACTGAAAGCCCCCAGAACTTTACCACTATCTCTCTGGAACGTGGAAGGGCGCAAGGGCGCCGGTGGTCAGACGTGCGAACCGAACAGAGATGGAATCCTGATGGAATAACGATGACCTGGCCCCGAACATGTTAGGGTTCGCGCTGCGCCCGTTCCTGTTTGCCACGGCCGTCACGTGGTTTTCCGTTTCGCTTTTGTTTACGTTTTCACGTTTCCCCCCACGTGCCGTTTTGTTTTGGTTTCCTCCGCGGCGAGCTATTGGTTTTCGTTTCTGTCCATCACGCCCCCTTTTCATTCCGTGCACCTGTTCCTCATTTTCCCCTCTCTCAGGTGCACGTTATTTAAGCCCGGTTCATTGTTTGTTCTATGTTGCTGTTTGTTTGTTTGTTTGTTTCCATTTTTTTATTTCCTTGTTTTCCAGTACCGTTCTAAGCTACGGCTTCCATGCCGTTTCAGACCTTCGGCTCGGATGGTTGTCCCTTCGGGTGGACCTTCCGGAATCACTGCCATTCCACTAAGTCTGGGGTTGGTGATCCGCGGTTCACCTCCGTTGGGACGACCCCCAGCCGTCTCTGGACTCTCACGGCTTTCATGCCGTCTCTGGACTCTCACGGCTCCCATACCGCCTCTAGACTCATGGCGCCCAAGCCGCTTTGTTTTCGACTGGTTCTTATTTTTGTGTTGCAGAACTCCAGCCTCCCGGCACCCGCTCCGGCCCGTCCAC
Organism: Parotocinclus maculicauda; assembly: GCA_034780255.1. NCBI lineage: Eukaryota > Metazoa > Chordata > Actinopteri > Siluriformes > Loricariidae > Parotocinclus > Parotocinclus maculicauda. The sequence goes on from JAUZSU010112330.1 coordinate 10,601, forward strand.
AGAGGAACGGGGACTCCTACGAGGGGACAACCAGGACCGACCTCACGTCTGCGCCTCGTCGGCGGCTTGGCTCTCCTGAGGCCAGGTTGGCATCCCCAACAGCCACGAGGCCGTCACTCCGAGCGTCGGACTCCTGTTGGGTTCGCTCCTTCCTGAGACACCTGGTATCCTGCGCGGCGGCTCGGCATCCCCAAGAAGCAAGGTTGGCTTTCCCCGGCTGCGAGGACTTCCACCAGGCTCTGGTCCCAGGATCCAGGACGGGCAATTACTGTTTCCACCTTGATGCGTGACTGGGGTTCCTGTTTTTTTAATTCAGTTAATAAATGTGTTGTGTTTCCCTAAGTTGGTCGTTAGTTAGCCATTGTCTGTGGATTACTGCAATTCTGGGCTCCGGCTAAAAATCTTGTGGGGTTCCTGGGGATTTGGCAAGTCCGGGGATTGTCTCGCTAGATCTCCAGGACGCCTCACCCCCATAACAGAACAGCGCTAAAACCACGCCTTTATAGGACGTGAAGCAGCTGTTTGGGATCAGGACATAATCACAAAAATGGATATAAGACCGCCCTACCGATGGCTCTGTAATGGCGACCGGCGAGGACGGCCGAACGCACCAGGGGAAGGTAGGAACCCTAACAGCGTCATTTCGCAATTTGTAAGGATCTGCTGGTAATGTGCTGGTACCACTGCAGGGGTCTTGCTCTGTCCAGTCCTCAACTCATCAGAAGCAGCATAAGGGATATTTACAAAATGTTAGGCAGGTAGTTATGTTATGGCTGATAATAATTGTGTTAAATGTTCTTTGACTGGTTAACAGTCAGTAGAACTATATAAACTACATGAATAAAGCACAGCTATTTATTTGTTAACAGTTTGGGACAGAACCTTGACAACATGAATACATAGATATCTCATTACAATTATGTACTCAAAACCCGAGGTCTGAAATACACTCAATTACTATATACAGTATATAATACAACAGACAACCAGAACTGTACATGAAAAAATAGGTTTCACAGTGGTTCTTGGAATGGTTAACAAAACATGATTAACTAAAACCCCAAAATCTGTCCATTTGTGCCCATCTTGAGAGTAATGAACACTACAATAAATCATTTCAAACTGCACAATCTCAAAACAACTCTTTCTTCCTAATATTTCTTTGGATAGTTAAACAGAATATGATGATTTAAAAATCATTTTAACCCATATCCAACTGAGTACACTATAAAGACAAGATATTTAATGTTCAAACGTTTTTTTTCATATATTCACTCATTTTGAATTCTTCAATAAATTTCAAAAAAGTTGTGACAAGAGCAACAAAAGACTGGGAGAGTTGAAGGATGCTCAGAAAACACCTGCATGGAACATTCCACAGGTGAACAGGTTGATATGGTGAACAGGTATAAATGAACAGGTATACCCAATAAAGAGAGCATCTTCGAAGGGTTCAGTCGTTCACAAGCAAGGATGAGCTGAGGTTCACCACTTTATAAACAACTGCGTTAGCAAATAGTCCACGAATAATGTTTCTCAACATGCAATTGCAAGGAATTTAGGAAATTCATCATCTAAAGTCCTTTAATATTATTAAAAGATTCAGAGAATCTGGAGAAATCTCTGCAAGTAAGCGGCAAGGCCAAAACCCACATTAAATGCCTGTGACCTTTGATTCCTTAGGCGGCATTGCATTAAAACCCAATATTATTTTGTAATGTATATTACCACATGGGCTCAGGAACCATTCAGAAAATCATTGTCAGTGAACACAATTTGTTGCTCCATCAACAAGTACAAGTTAAAACTCTACCAAGAAAAGGAAAAGCCACATATCAACAACACCTAGAAACACTGTAAGCTTCTCTGTTCCCAAGCTCATCTGAGATGGACTGACGCAAAGTAAAAAAGTGTCCTGTGGTCTGATGAGTCCACATTTCAAAATGTTTTTGTAAATCATGGACGTTGTGTCCCCCAGGCAATGACTGTTCAGATTGTTATCAGCGTAAAGTTTGAAAGCCAGCATCTCTGACGGTATGAGGGTGTGTTAGTACCCATGGCATGAGTGACATCTGTGAAGGAACCATTAATGTTGCAAGGCACATACAAGTTTAGGAGCAACATATGCTACAACTCAAGCAATGTCTTTTTCAGGGACATCCCTGCTTATTTCAAAAGGACAATGCCCAGTCACATTCTGCACGTGTTACAACAGGGCGGCTTCGTAGAAAAAGAATGCCGGTTTAGAATGCGGGGACTAGATTGGTCTGCCTGCAGTCCAGACCTGTCTCTAATTGAAAATGTGTGGTGCATTATGAAGTACAAAATACGACAGTGGAGACCCCGGAATGTTGAGCAATTGCCGGTGGTCAGGTGCGCGTACCAAATGGAGACGACGTGGCACCGAATAGCGCTAAAACCCACACCTAAATAGCAGTAGAAGCAGCTGTTCGGAATCAGGTTGTGGACACTGGATATAAGCCGCCTCACCGATAGATCTGTAATGGCCGAACGCTTCGGGGCGAAGGTAGGAACCCTAACATTATGCTTCATTTATTTGTTAACTTTGTCACAGATACCTCCTAAAATTTCTTAGCAGACATAAACATATGTAATAAACAGCACCAACAGCACAGTCAGATGTCACATCAGGCACAATTGACCCTGTCTGAGTGAAGGAAGGTTGGTCAGTGTATCATTCATTGGTATTGCAACCCCTATGCAGTGATGCAATTTAGTGGCTCATGGTACCCTGACCTAGATATGTGCCAAGATAAACCTCAGAGTAAATGAACAGGAAGTACAGTTAACTTGTTCAAAGACTGTTAGGGTTCCTACCTCCCCGGGTGCGTTCGGCCGTCCTTGCCGGTCGCCATTACAGAGCCATCAGTGGGACGGCTTAATATCCACTGCCTTGATTATGCCCTGATCCCGAACAGCTGCTTCACGTCCTATAAAGGCGTGGTAATAGCGCTGTTCGGGGCCAAGTCATCATTATTCATACGGGTTTCCATCTTCGTTCGGTTCGCGTGTCTGACCACCACCGGCGCCCTTGCGCCCTACCGCGTTCCCTAGAGACAGTGGTGAAGTCCGGGGGTTATTTTAGGGCCGATGGACTGGTATGGGCGGGTAACCCCCGAGGTACTTAGTTTAATAGGGACACCTTGAGGGTTTTTCCGTTCTGTACTCGTGCGCTCATCGCGCGCTTAGAGTTAAAACGCTATTCTGTCGTCGGTCCCTACCTAGCCTCACTTCAGCCGGGAGTTTGTTCTGAATAGGACACTCCCGGTCTGACTTCTTCGTTTTAGAGCTCATGCTCGCCCTCTGGTGCTTCGGCGCCCCTCGCGATTTATTCTCATTCGCGCTCCTCGCGTAATTAAAACACCGCAACTGCTCGTAACAAAAGCCTTTACAATTACTTTGTATTTTTCCATTCCTTTTTACCACATTTAAAATGTTTTCTAACAGAGGATACCAAGTGATTTAGTGTTTTGGGTGTTACTTTGAAACATCCTTTCAGCAAACATATCTTGTGCAATAATGTAGGGTCATCGTTGTTGCATTTTTCATTTTATAATTCTGCACATATTCTCTATTGGTGACAGGTCAGTACTGCAGGCAGGACAGTACAGTACCTGTACTCGCTCCTTCTGCGGTTATGCTTTTGTAATGTGAGCAGCATGTGGTTTTGCATTGTCTTGTTGAAAGATACATGGACGTCCCTGTAAAAAATTGTCTTGAAGGCTGCATACCTGAATGTTGCTCTAAAATCTCAATGCACTTTCAAATCTACAAAGGATGCAAAATGGTGCAGTAAGAATTCTGACTGGCAAAAAAAATTTGGACCACATAACACTAGCAATGAAACAGCTACACTGTTTATCAGTTTAATGTAGAATTGTTTTTAATAAAATTTTATAGTTATTTAGTGCCTCCATGGTTTGGCTCCCCAGTCCATTACTGACATGATTGTTCGGTACGTTCCACCACAGCCCTCAGATTAGCTAACAGGAACATGCTGGTCAGCATGACCTGGCAAAAGAGTGGAAAGGCAGAAAAATAGACAAAAATTCAGGCTCTGATACTGCCCCGTACCATGACATGCTCTGGCTATTTGGACAAATCTCTTCTAATCTTCCGCGAGGAACATTGTTTAATAAACATCCTCAAGATCCATCTTCTGTCATCAAAGACTTTCCTGGATGCCGATTTTGTATTAAATCATATTGTTATGTCAGTTATGAAGGATTTCAATGAAAATAATGTTCTTAGGTGCAAGGTTACAAAGTACTTTGCAAAACAAAGGCTGTTTTTTTTTCCCTGAGGACACTGAGCTGATCTGCCCCAGCAGCTGCTGATGACCATCTATCACTGTAGCACTTACTGAATGTCTGTATGGTATCTTACCTGCACAGCAGCCGATAAGACAAGATTCTTTTCTTGGTCATCTCCAGTACACTCCTAGCCCAGCATGACACTGTAGACTCATACACATGACATCTTCTGTTAGAACTTGTCGTGTGGTATCTAAGGCTGACAGATTAAGTTAAACTTAGGCCGAGTCAAAACTAAAATGGAGCAATAAACAAATATTTATTCCAATATTTCATGAGATACCTGCCAATATCTTTCAATATGCCTTTTCCCTCTCCCCAGAAATTGTCTAAATGTCCTAAATGCCCCTGTCCAGTGGTGTGTCCATTTTTCCAAATGTGCTTTTCTAAATATGTTTAAGTGTGAGCGTGTGTCTAAAGTTGTTCAAAAGCAGTAGGGCATTCCATTTATAGAGAATCATACAATATACAGAGAATTTAACAATATAATCATCCTGTATTATCCTAATAAAATTTTCATCAAACCTCTTCTATCTGGGAGATGACACAAGGTCTTACACGCTAGCACCTCCAGACTAAGAAATAGCAGTAACATTTTAAATTGCAGTACACCAATTATGAAGTAAGTACTGAGTAAGTAAGAAGTAATTACCTGTTAAGTAAGCAATAAGACAGTGGGTGTTACACGGTTAGTGAATATCTTACTGAGTAAGTACCTGTTAAGTAAGGTGTAACAAAACAAGATTGCACATGTCAGTTTGTTCTTTTCTTTCTTTTCTGCAAACCAACAGAAACAGTTAGCCATGCAACTTTCCAAATAATTTTATAAACTATCTAAAAGGATGGGGGAGGGATCTACTCATTAGCTGATTCCTATTTCAGACGCTGCATCCTTTGAAGGCTACATTTGAAGACCGTTTGGGCCATAGCAGTGCGACTAGGCTGATCTATTTCAAATGCTCTTTTGTATGTGGCCAAGGAATGGGCCCCTTTTCATTGGAAACAAAGGATACAATGAGTTTATTTTGTAGAGGTGGCTAAAGTTGCAAAGGGGATGTCCAATGCAGTAGAGTGCTCTGGCCCCATCCCAATGCAGAGAGGTAGGTTACTTCTATCCTAAATCTAGATGGCTGTTCGGTAACACCCAGTCCAACTGTAAAAACTTAGGTGTTACGTTTAATCCTGATCTCTCCCTTGACTGCACATTAACAACATCACACAAATTGCCTTTCTTTCAGTTACGTAATATAACAAAACTTAGAAATATCAGAGAAACTGGTTCATGCATTCATAACTCTTTATTTGCTGGATGCTATAACAAATCACTAAATAAACTTCAACTAGTACAGAATGCTAGTTCAATAAATATAAGTGGCTGTTCGGTAACGACCAGTTCAACTTTTACATGTGGCGAGTACAATCCAGGCAAAACAAACATGTAGAAAGAAATCGCAGGTGATTGTCTACATTTATAAGCAGAGGTCAAGGTGAGCGGCAGCCATCTTAACATTTAGGTCTTATCCAACTCTATCAAACTAAGTGTCCTATTCAGGATAAGAATAACAACTAAGGGGATGGGTGCTCCTTGCACATATCGCTATGTTACTTTAAACACAAAAATAGTTTACACAGTTCGCCCCTTATAGCTATTGCTATAGCTATAGCTAGACTGTAATATTCTTTTGACCAAATGAGTCTCTCCTATATCACTCCATGATGTGCGCCATGGGGATAATTAAAGGTCCATTTCACTCCCTTTTGGAGTAAACCTTGTTCTATCTGTCGCAAGTTCCAGGATTTCAAAGCTTCTTTCAATAATTTTTCAGTTGAAACAAACAGTTTTTGTTCCATTGTCAGATCTCAACTCAGACACTTGCCCTTATCCACTTCTGGTGAGAGTACTCTGTACGCGTCTGTGCTGCCGCTTCTTACTGGAGTATTTTTGTTGTTTTGTGCTATTTTAATATATTTTTGTCTCTTTTTTTTTCGTCACACCCATTGCTATTCTGTGGATTTTCCTGGACTCGTAGCTTTGTTTTGTTTACACTCGTCTTTGTGAGCTGCTTTGTGATATGTGTATGCACGATCTCGGTAATTGCTGCAAGCACTCTCTCCTCTGATCTACACCTGTAGCAGCTTCATTTCGGGGGAGTCTCTGCTCATTCATTATGATTTATGCTGCCAGTTCTGGCTCAGCTTTGATGTTGTGAGTCTCCATGCTGTTCATGTTTCCTTCTGGTGTTTGGTTAGCGCTCTGGCTAATGCAGAATTGCGAGATTAGAAAGTGCTTCATATAAGAGCTCTCACTAAAAGTTTTGTACAGTTTGGACGTTGTAACAAAGTATCATGTCCATGATTCAAAACCTGTTGTGCTTTTTGTCACTTTTTACACTGGTTGGACATTTTTATAAGCATCATCTAAGCATGGCACTTACCTACACACCAACACAACTCCGAAATCTCAGTTTTTATCTCGCCTGGAAAATTCCACATACAAGTTATGCCAATCACTTGCTATCTTCTGTCGTCCATATAGGCACTATATAAATAAAACATAATAATAATAATAATATCTAACAATAAAATGTCAGAATGCATGTATGCAGATGTGCAAGACGTAAAAATCACTCCATAACACTGGACAAGGCTACTGCCTTGTTTTACTTCAAGTGGCTCACAATGGTCATCCCCTACCTGGATGGGCAAAGTCAGGGGTCAGCATGTCCACAGGGAGATCTGCCATCTCTGTTCACCCGCACTTTAATTGACTCTTCTACATGTAGTGCAGTCATGAATTGACTCAGATACCAACTCTCATGGTGCCAGTGTCAAGGAAAGTGTCTAGCCTTACATACCACATGCCTTTTCATAGGCAAGCCATCTTTTGTAGAAATCCCTGCCTCTGGCTGTACTGCACGATAGCCATTTATGCATTTTCCGTATCACTGACTGATGACATATATGGACTGGATTTCTTTAGTTGTCCTTTTCTTGTGACTATTGTATGACTGCCTTGATCCATCAATGCTTGGCGTTTCTTGGCCAGTTCTAAAAGAATAGACATTAACCTGAGATGTCACTGCTTCTTCAGCTATCTCCATATTAAAAAGTAATTCATCAAGTAAGTGGTGGCATGTTTTTTTGATGATTAACTGGACTGTAAAGACATTTTTCTTGACACACCATTGCACATCCAGTGCTCTTTCAGGTCCTCAATGTCAATGTCAAGACTATTTAACTCCTTTGCCCTTTCAGGCTCTGGGATGGATTCTAGGATGGTTTTGTTATTACTAATCCATTTGGTTAACTTGAACCCTCCAGAGCACGGAGTAACTTTAACTTGTAGAGTTTGATGGGTTGGTTCTCTATGTCCACAGCCTTATCATCCACAGTCATCTACACAAAAGTGTCAGCTGAAAAGCACCCTTTGTTAGCCTCAGTTTTCCTCATTAATGCATAGCTTGCTGAGCTGGCTGATGATGTTGCACCAAAAAGGTGCACAATCATCATGTATTCCTGTAGCGGCTGAGTCTGGCCACCAATGTAAATTCAGGAACCCCAAATGCTGACATGCTGAGGTGAGACCTTCACTTGGTGGTACATTTTCTTCAGATCCATCATGATGGCAATTTTACCTTGACGAAACTAAACTAAAACTCAAAACAATGTGTTTTTGTCAACCGGCAAAGCAGATGTTAACAACTGCCAAAAAGGAGCATTTGCATTTTGGTGTGTGAAGGAAGTAGCTAAACAACTAGGTTTTGATTTTTGCTCACTATCTTACTGAGGAACAATACCTTCATATCCCTGTATTCCAAAATGACAGTTCTCACATTCACAGGACTGCAAATTTGACTGACTGGCATGATGAAAATTCAACAGCAGTCACACCTCTGGACTGTGAGACACCAGGGAAGAACTTTACATATCTGTGAAAACTGCGCAATTCTTTGATGTGAGAGTGACTGAACACTGATGTTGCCTGAACCATGTACGGTTCATGCCACATTGACTCATAGCTGTTAGTATTGCTCATGGGCGCATTATTACTGCTCATGGAGTACTTTTCCTTTACAGGTGAGCATAGAATACTTTACATTTAAGTCAGTCACATAACTGCATGCAGGAATTTAAAGGTGCTTTGAGCTATATACTCATGTATTAATGGAAGCTAGATGGACTAGGACAAAGGTACTAATGTAAAAAGATAGCTCATCTCCCAGCCACTCTCTGAAAAGTCAAACAAGACTGAAATCTATAATTGGTGAAGGCTTGAAAGGGAATAAACTTGGAAGCTGTTATGGGCCTAACAGTAATGAATTAAAGATGAAAGGAGAACATGTTTTTTTTATTTCTTTTTAAATATTTAACTAAAAGCATATCCTCTTAATTGGAAGCCCTAAAATGAGCAAAGTTTTCCTTTGAATTATGAGGACTGATGGTATTTTTAGATCACTCAAGGTATTGAAAACACGTAATCATTATGTGGTGCCTTTATAATGAAAACAGGTTCAAAGATAAGATGCTTTGCTGCATCTCTCAGAAAAAATATAAATCACAATAAATACAGTGGTAAGAAAAAGTTTGGGCACCCCTAATAATTTTCATGATTGTACTTAATTTTTTTGTTGCAGAAATAACAGCCTCTAAATGATTCCTATAGCTTCCAATGAGAGTCTGGATTCGGGTTGAAGGTATTTTGGACCATTCTTCTTTACAAGATAGTGCCGAGGAACTCGAGAAAGGAAAGGGGTGTGTCCCCGGAACAGACACGCCGAGTCACACGCGTGGGACCACCCATAGATGGACCAGTCGATGGTCGGATTATGGGCCTTAAGCCAAGGATGGCCCAGGACCGCTTGCATTTGGGGGGGACCTGGGTGATGAGAAACGCAACGCGCTCCTGGTTCGCCCAGAGAGAGGAGAAAGGTCTGGTGGGTAATGGGGCCCCCTTGGAGCTGCCGTCCATCTACTCCACAGATGGTTATGGGGGTCGAAAGTGGGTCCAGGGGGAACTCGATACGTCGAGCCAGCCCCCTGTCTGGAAAGTAGGATGCTGAGCCTGAGTCTATACAGACCCGCATTTTCACTGACCTGTCCTGCCAGGCCAGAGACGCCTCAACGAAGAGGCTGTGTCTGAGGGCGGCATCGGCGCGTGACACTGGCACCATCCCCGTGGCACGCCTTTAGTTTGACAAGCGTCCCTTCTTGGCGACCCTGGCGGAGCTCGTGCCGCCTAGCTCCATGGGCTGAGGAGAAGGGGATCGCTCACGGACAGGACCAGGATAAGGCCGGGGAAGGTCGCGACCTTGGAAGAAGGAGCAGCGCTCGCGTGTTGCGGCCCGCTGGCAGATAAGGGCGTCGAGTGTATTTTGTAATAAGTCAGAAGACTGGCTGCATACTCTCGCCACATGAGGCTGGGCATTGTTGTGCACCTGGTGAAACCCAGGGCCCACTGTGCCAGCATATGTTCTGCAATCTCCCCATTTCTCTTTAGACTGTGCTGGGAGACACAGCAAACCTTCTGGCAATGTCACGTATTGAGAGATATTATACTGACCCTGCCATATGTCTGTTAACTCACTTATTGGTTCTGACAGGTGATTGATGAATGACAGGGTATGTTTCTGATAGGGCGTGGTTTCCACTAGAGGTGCGTTTTTGTATTAGTTATTTCGTGGCAACGTAATTAGAGGATATAAATCAAAGAGATCATGATCGTAATCAGATCATGGTTATTATACAGTGGGTACAGAAAGTATTTAGACCTTAAAATTTTTCAGTCTTTGTTTCATTGCAGCCATTTACTAAAATCACTCAGCATCACATTTTGACAAAAAAAAAAGGTGCGTTCGGCCGTCCTCGCCGGTCGCCATTACAGAGCCATCGGCGGGGTGGCCTTATATCCATGATCTTAATTATGTTCTGATCCCAAACAACTGCTTCACGTCCTATAAAGGCGTGGTGTTAGCACTGTTCGGGGCCAGGTCATCGTTATTCCAACGGGGTTTCATCACCGTTCGGTTCGCGCGTCTGACCACCGGCGCCCTTGCGCCTTTCCGCGTTCCCTAGAGATAGTGGTAACGTCCGGGGGCTTTTAGTGCCGATGGACTGGTATGGGCGGATAAACCCCGAGGTATTTAGTTTGTTACGGGCACTTTGAGGGTTTTCCCGTTCCGTACTCATGCGCTCCTCGCACGTTTTGAGTTAATGCTCTCCAGTCGTCTGCGCCTATCTAGCCTCACTCCAGCAGGGTGTTCGTTCTGAATAGGACACCCCCCGGCTTGGCTTCTTCGTTTCTGAGCTCACGCTCGCCCTCTGGCGCTTCGGCGCTCTTCGCAATCTATTCTCGTTTCCGCTCCTCGCGTATTCGAGTTTATTTTCGTGTTCTGGCGCTTCGAGCCTTTCGTGTGTTATTCACACTCGTGCTGCAAGCGCGCCCTGAGCTTATATGCTTGACTTTTTGCACTTTGGCCACTTCCGCGATTTCTTCGCCCCCTCGCGCCGCGTGCGCGTTAGAGCTCACGCTCGCCCTCTGGCGCTTTGGCGCCCTCTGCACTCTTTAGAGCAGCAACCTGGTAGTGCGTTAGAAGTATACGCGTCCAGTGCTCCTGCGCTCTCTTGAGTCTGACTCTAGTCCGCTGCTGACTCGAGATATGCCCCCGCTAGAGTAGCCACCGGGTAAACACGCACTCTATAAGACGTGTCCCGGTTTGGCTTTCATTTAATTGCATGCACATTCTAGCTCACGCTCGCTCCCTGGCGTTTGGACTACCTCCGTACCTCGCCATTTAAGAGACGTCCCAAAACCGTGCTTTCAGCACGTTTGCCCCGACTGGCGCTTTGGCGCCCTCTCGCGACTAGGTCGCGCATTGCTCCAATTCGTGACGCAACCTTGGCGTACCACTTTATCCTTTCGGTTTTATTATGTTAGGAGCCTTACGCTCTGCTATTCATCCCTTTTCGGTTGTTCTATATTATTTCCCCATTATTATTATACGTCGTGAGATATGCTTATCCCGCATACTTGGGTCCTAAATAAAAACCACCACATATCGTAACACATACCTTGGAAAAATTCAAGATTCAAGTATCCTGTATAGCATACGCTGTTGGACCAGCGCAGGTTCAGTTAGAGTTGAATTGCAATAATCCAGTTTTAAAGTGTTGGAGGCGTGGAAAAGGTTTTACCTACAGATTGAGTCGAAAGATATGAAGTCTGGCTTTGTTTTTTGTTGTGAAAGAAGGCAGTTTTACTGTTAATGTGTGTTTCATAAAATAACAACAATAGACAATCAAATAATAATACCTATATTTCAAAATAACAGTATTTTGCTGTATATTGAACTGGAATCATTAATAAAATTTTGATTGATGCTGACATATTCAGTCATCTGTATTACAGACAACATTACAACAGTACATACCCTAATTTTTGTGAGCAGTATAGTTAAAAAAGAATGACGACACAGTGGCTCAGTGAGTCCTTTCTGTGTGGAGTCTGCATGTCATTCCCATGTCTGCGTTGGTTTACTCTGGGTACTCGGGGTTCCCCCCACAGTCCAAAAACATGCATTTGGTTAATTGAGTACACTATCTTAGTGCATATATGACTGGTCTATATGTGTATCTATTGTGTATAGATATAACCTTGTATGTGTCACTGAAATGGCCATTGATGGTCATAGCACCTTTAAATTAATAAAATTCTATTAAAAGCCATATATGTTCTGATTTTAGTCATCCTTTTTTCACCCCTCTTTAGCAAAAATAGGCTAGTTATATTTATAAAGTTATATTTGAGCATTTGCAGGTTTCAATAGCAAATACAAATCTTTTTAAATTATTGTGTAAATGTATGAGTGTAAATCCATCGAAATAATAAATTATAAACCAAATTACTAAGAAAATTAATAAACACGGTGCGTGGCATCCAAAACCGTGTGATGCAATGGCAAAACAGTTTAGAAAATGTAAATTTGTGGTTTGAAAGACATATAACATGTATGTTTATTTAGCATGTGAAGCTAAATAAAAATTTCAACCAGCCAGCAAAGGACAATCCAACAAAACAGTCCCTATATCTGCTGAGAACACATGTAACTGGTGGCCATTTGGGTATTTTCTTCTTTGTATTATTTTATGTTAGTGTTTTATGTCAATAGGATTAATTAACATGTATAGCCATCTATTGCTTGTGTTGTAACTGTACATTTTTTCGTTCTTTGCCATTCATGTGAATTCAACTGGCACTATATTTACATGTAATGCAGAAGTAGATTATGTGTATATCTACGGTCCTACTACATGTACAAGCAAAGCTCAAGTACGTGCTTGAGTGTCTCCTTTAAGCACTCTGCTGCTCATGTGTGCAATTGAACAGGGTTATAGGTGTAGTGGTCCTCAGTGATTAACAAACCAAATGCCTCGCTCATCTCTAACTGGAGAAGGCCAGCATGTCCTTCGCCCGCCCGCGCCTTGGCCACAAAGCATGAGTTAAACCTCCACCCTGGTGACGGTCCCTGTCAGCTGTTTCATAGCAACAGCCTATTTTAGCTCCCCCATTATCCCACCATTGTGATGCTAATAAACAAGCTGAACAAGTCCTCCTGCTCTTTTCTGAGGATCATATAAAGTAAAATTAGTCAGTGATACAAAGAAGTTTTCCTAAAACAATCCAAATTCAGAGCAGAGCGCACTGAGTGGTTAATTATTAATATTTAAATGCACGTGTTGACTCTTGAATTGAGACTGAATAACCAGAAAAGGGCTGCTGTGCGCTGCGGTCTGCATTAAGGATTTTCATGCAATATTGTTGACGACATACAATCCATTACCTTTCTTCCTGTTTATGTTAGAAAAAAACAAATATGGGGATGTGTGTGCCTACTGAAAGAAGTACACAGAGAAACATATAACACTTACACAGAGATCTGGGGAAATGGATTAAAATGGAGCAGATAGAATACAAGTCACAAATGTTTGAAACAGTGTGCTTTTATCCTGCTGATAAAAAAGATCCCAGTAAATGATTTCATATTTTAAATGTATCTCTGTTTACTTATAGCTGGTTCACCCCTACCCTTTATCCAGAAGAGATGGGAAACTTTAAAATACTATGTAAGGATTATTTTTCTTAGCCACTATATCTCTGAATTGGCTCTAGAACATACTGCTTGCAATTAAATAAAAGTCAAAGTACACTGCGCAGAAAAATTAGGGGAAATTTCATTTTAAAGTATACTTTCATTTTTTGTGAGCAGTATACATATAAGGAACACTGCATTTTTTATTTCCTTTTTTTTTCATTTGGGGTTGTAATATGATGCTGATTATGATGTGTTTATTATTATTATTATTATTATTATTATTATCATTATCATTATTATTATTATTATTATTATTATTATTATTTATTTAGCAATACATTTTATTTATGAGCTGAACTAACTAAAAGATAATAAATGTTTTTTAACATTTATATATAACTGATGTGGCATCCAGGAGGCATTTTGGCAGCTTGTAACTGTGATCTCATTTTTACCCAAAACTCATGACCATAGTTGAGGGTGAGGACATAGACCGACAGGTAAATCTAGAGCTTGGCTTTATGGGTGAAGCCCCTCATCACCACAATGGTCGCATACAATGACCATTTTACGGCTGATGCTACACCCAACCGGCTGTTGATCTCACAATTACACATGAACTAGACATCGAGATTCCTTCACTTAGCGTAGGTTTTCACCCACTACCCATATGGAGCAAGTCATCTTTTTCCAGGAGTTAACCATGACCTCAGACTTGGAGGAGGTCATCTGAATTTGGACAGATCTACACTCTGTGGCAAGTGCAGTCTGGAGGCAAATAGCGCAAAAAGCAGAGAAGCCACCTCCAGTGTCCCTGGCAAACACATTCTGTCCCCAGTATACGACTCCAACGCTCAAGTTCTCCAATGCATAAAATGTGCCATGTTGAGAATGATAACTGATTAATCTACACTACAGAAAGTTTTAATATTGTTATTTGAAATAATTACTTCTCAAATGGTGACAGATCAAGCCATGGAATATATAATCACTCAATCTTACTGGGATAGAATAATGAGCTGCCATCCATGATGAAATATATAGCTGTGACACAAGCAGAATTCCAAGTATCTGATGTTGGGAATGGAGATGATAAGATGAAATATTAAACAAAGTATTCATTAAAAACCTACCAGTAAAAATTGATTAAAACATCTACAGATCCTGCATGTCAAGATACACCAGAGATGAACTATTAACAGCTTTAAGTGTCACAATCAGGTCTTTGAAGCTGATCCAGATTAAATAGCTGATGTAAGCTGTATTAAACCTACGTAATATTCTCAGACTCCTACTGCCATAAAAGGATACAAGCTGCTGTATTTTAAATAGCTGAAGGTTGTAAGTAAGCGGCACCACACCAGACAGCAACATATCACAATAGCCCGAAACACTGTGTGAAGGCACTACAAAGGCAAAAGAGTTAGCATGTAAGCGATATCATCTTAAATATATGCTGTTACGAGATGTGGTGTTTTTTTGTAGGACCCAACTATGCGGGATAGACATATCCCACGACTTATAATAAAAATGGGGAAATAATATAGAACAACTGAAAAGGGATGAAGAGCGGAGCGTAAGGCTCCTAACACAAAAAAAAAACATAAGGGTAAAGGAGCGTGACGGTGTTACATCCTGAGTGGGAGCAACGCGCAAACTGGTCGCGAGAGGGCGCCAAAGCACCAATCGGGGTAGGCGTGCAGAGAGCACGGTTTGGGACGTCTCCCAAATGGCAAGCCACAGAGGTAATCTAAATGCCAGGAAGCGAGCTTAAGCTCGAGTGTGCATGCAATCAAGGAAAGCCATGCCGGGGCACGTCTTATAGAGTGTGTGCTGCCGGGTGGCCACTCTGCCGGGGCATGTCTCATTACGACAAAGGCTGCCAGCTAGAGTAAGACTCAAGAGAGCACAAAGGGCGCTGGAGCGCCAGGAAGCCATGCCGGGGCGCGTATACTTCGAACGCGCTACCGGGTGGCTGCTCTAGCCGGGGCGTGTCTCATTTAGAGAAGGCAGCCGACTAGAGTTAAGCTCAAAAGAGTGCAGAGGATGCCGAAGCACCAGAGGGCGAGCGTGAGTTGGAACGCGCAAGCAGCGCGGGGGGGGGCGAAGAAATCGCGGAAGTGGCCAAAGCGCCAAAAGGCGAGCATATCAGCTCGGGGCACGCTTGTAGCCCGAATATGACTAACACACAAAAGTCGCAGAAGCGCCAGAACACGAGAATAAACTCTGTGTTTGGGTTCGCGCCGCGCACGTTCCTGTTTGCTGCGGCCGTCACGTGGTGTTCTGTTCTCGCCTCTCCCCCACGTGGCGTTCTGTTTTGGTTTTCTCCGCGGCGAGCATTTGTTTTCGTTTCTGTCCTTCACGCCCCCTTTTCATTTCGTGCACCTGTTCCTCATTTTCCCCTCTCCCAGGTGCACGTTATTTAAGCCCGACGTTCACTATCGTGGGGGCCGGTTCATTCTGTTATGGTGGAGCGTCCTGGAGATCTAGCGAGACAATCCTCGGACTCGCCAAATCCCCAGGAACCCCACGAGATTTTAATGGGAGCCCAAAAATGCAATGATCCACAGACAGACAAACAAATTAGGGAAACACGACACATTTATTAACTAAAACAAAACAGGAACCCCAGTCCGCTATCGAGGTGGAAGTCCTTTGCCCGTCCCGGATCCTGGGACCAGCACCTGGTGGAAGTCCTCGCAGCGATTTTTGGGCATTTTGAATTGATTCTCTTTAAAGCTTCTCTTTAAAGAATCTACCAGAGAATATCTCAGAATTGACAGGGCATAAGCAAGCATGTGCCCTGAATTGTGTGCCACAGTGCTGCGAAGGAGTTGGCTGTTGCAGTGTCTGGGGGTGATCTTTCCTTTGGCCTTCCCTTACTCAGAAATAGCCAATAACCCCTGCATGAAGCTCAACCTGGCCAGATGGCACTTTTTCACACATCACAGGCCTGGCAGGATTTGTTGTTACAGCACTGGGGATGATCCACCAATCAGTCTCCGCTCCATCACACACAATCAATCAAATCTACATGTGATGCTCTAACTATCCTCCTGCTATTTCATAAACAGCACACGGCCTCATTAAATTCCAACAAACTTGCACTGCATTCAAGTTCATGGTGAATAGAAATTGTTGTATATGTTACCAGGTGCGATATCAAACCCTCTGCCGTCAAATGCTTAATTCATGGGCTTCCACACACGTCACATTTTTTCTTCTGCTCAGTATTACATAGTTTGTTTTCTACTGCTCAGTAATGCATACTAATGCATTTACTTCTTTCAGGGTGTCTGTGTGGGAGAGCATGTGTACCAGAAAAGATGTGTAGCAGAAACTGTGGTTGTACAATTGTTTATGTGTGGGTGTGTGTAACGAAAGTGTCTTGTTTCAATTAAGCTGATATGAGCAGAACATTGTCAAAGGAGCAACTATATCTATAAACAACATCAGCCTCTAAATCGCACTGCTGTAAATGCTTTGCTTCAGTCAACATGGTTATTACAACAGAAATCTGAAAATGTTGGGGCACTATGGAAAATGTAATTGTCTTATTTACTTTGACTTTTATTACATTGCAGACAGTAAACCCAAGATGTTGCATGTTTTATCTGTTTAACTAAATTTCATTTGTTAAAATAGATCCTTTTCAGACAGTTGCTGTGAACTGGTGATTCTAATCTTGATTGTTTGAGTCTTTGATAAACAACGATGGACGGAGTGAATCTCCAGTTTGTCAGCTAATGCACAAGATATTTCTTATATTGCTCAATCTATTAAAAGATTCAAGGAGTCAGGAGGACTTTCAGTAAGTAAAGGTCAAGGGGACAAGACTAAACTAAACACTGGTGATCTCTGAACCCTCACACAGCAATGCATCAAGAATAGTCATTGGACAATAATTGATATAAGAAATTACATTGCCAAACCATTATCAAGCACTACAATAGAGAGTTACACTAAAACCTTTACTCTGAGAAAATAAACCTTATATTAACCATGTCCAGAAGCAACACTGAGTTACCTGGGCTCTGATGCATCTGGGATGGAACAAGTGGACACATGCATTGTGGTTAGATGCTCACTGATAAAACTCATCAAGAATGCACTACTAACGCCTCTAGCCTGGGTGTAAAATGAGATATAATTGAGTATTCCAGATCTTTTAGAACAAATGGATGTTCTGTGCTCCAGACCAAAGATGAAAAGGACCATTTAGATTGTTATTAGCAAAGAATCCATGGTATGGGGCTGTCAGCGCCCTTTACAATTTGATAGTTTATGCTTCTGTTATGACCGAATTAATGCAGAAAAGAACATTTGTATGTTAGAGCAACATATGCTACCTTCAAGATGACATATTTTTCATAAACTTCCATGCATGTCTCAAAAAGACAATGCCAAAAAAATTGTTAAAAAATAAAACCATAAACACTGAATTGCTTGGCGTCTTCTGTACAAAAATTTATCTAAAGCATTGTGGGAAGGAAGACAACATTATAAAGTGGTGCATGCTTTAGCATCCCAACTTTCTCAAGAGAAAACAACAAGAAAAAAATAACAACATGACCAATCTGGATAAAAATAAAGATATAGAGTTGCTCCAGTAACAGAAGAAATGAGACACCAGTACCACATGTAAAGTTAATCCTATCTAAATATGTCTAATGTGATTGTACATCTCAAAGAATTTTGAGTGAACCCTTGAAAATATTTGCCTAATGTGATGGCTGTACTGTGAAACTGGCTTTTCGTTTTGATAATTCTTCATAATGGAGATTATAGATAATGTAATGATGAGCTTACTGAGGAGAGATGTGAGGTAAATATCTGGCATTGTTCTGATTCTCGGGTAGAGTCTGTTAACCTCTTATTTTGATTAGATTTATTTATCACTTTGTTTAAGCAGTAATATACATACATTGTTAGCTGCTTGATTTATGTTTTTAAGATAGGTCTTTAGTATCAGTTTGAGTCACAGAGAACTAGAAGAAGAGAAAAAAAACTTTATTGGACCAACCAATTCTGGAGGTCAGAATTATAGAGTGATTTCTATTATTCCATACAAGACCTTCAACTCTCCAATGCCATTTCAGACATATTTTCCATATTAATAAAGTTGGAATAGTAATAAAATCTATCATTGCTGCAACTTTTTTAGAATTTAGATGCAAGCTATCAAACATTTCCAAATGTTTTGGTATTTTAGAATGTGTTACCAAGCTGTTAGTAAAAATATTGCTGCATCTTGCTTAATGACATACCTCTAATAATCTGAATTTATTTTTAAAATCCAAATCGCATGGTGAATGATCAGCAATACTCACATGAATCAAAGGCTGGTTTAGCTTTTCAGCATCCCAAGCTTCTGAGTCTGTATACTCCTAATAGCTCATTATACTAACCTCCCACAGCTGCACCTTTCACTTCCCATTAGGGCACATTTCCCTCATCTGCCCTAATTATGGCCACCTATACACCCCAGGTGCAAAAAGAACAGAAAAGAAGGAAGGGAATAGGAAGAGGAGATGATAGTGTGCTCCAGTGGGAAATTTTGCAGATAAATCTGGCATTGATTTATTACGAGTTCACTCTATTTTGCTCAACAGAGTTTTGGATCTCCATTTATTCTCGCCAGTAGCCTGCTGGGGTGCTTTATTATTTGTGATTCCTGTAATTATGAGTGGAACCTAGTCTATTGATATTTTACTGCACCTACAGATGTTTGGGGCTACAAGTCTTCCAAATCTCATACGAATGTTCCATTATTTCAGTTTTATACTGAGGTCAAACTTATGGAACAGTTCTATACAGTAGGGTCATTTTGCACTTTTCAGATTGTGTTAATTGTTTGTTAATTACAACCCACAGTCCCAGATTAAGATCAAACAAGCAGCCAAGGTTGGTTTTTGTTTGCTTTATTACATTTAAATTAATTTCCCTCTCAATGAGCAGAGTACTGCATAAAGTATATTATAATAATCTATTCCGTTTATTCTGAATACCAAGGCGTATGGGCACAGGGTCAGTGCAGACTGTCATAAAAAATATGATTACCTCTCAGTCTTAGAAACCTTTAAACATATTATTTCATGCTTGATTTTAAGGCCTAAATATATTCAATGTCTCTGTTATTTTTAAAACAACAGGACAACCATTTAGTGAATTTCCATATTAATATGGTTTTATAAAGAATATATGCTGCAGTGTCGCTTTCTGCTGCATTAATCTTTTGTTTGGAAAGCAAAAAAAAAATCACCCATGGAGAGGAAACCTCAGGATAATAGGTTAATAATTCTACACAGTGACCCTTGAATGCAAAGTCACCCAGAAAACATTTCAACTGACTGGATCCATGAGGGTTGTTGGTTTGATAAAAGTCCACCCTTAAGGTCAAACCGATAAGGCCAGACTAAGGCTGTTTTATAGTGCAGATGAAAAGAGGGTCTTTTGGAGCCATTTAGGTGTGATCAATCAACTGTTTCCAATTAGGGACTTCAAAGGGCTCACTGTCTGTGCACGTTAACAGAAAGCTAGCTTAAGTCACATTCAAACATCATGTGGTCCATGTTCTAATTGTGAAAAAAACCCTGTTGTTTATGTTTTTTTAATGGCAAAGGAGACGGAAACAGCTTTTATATACACACATGGTACATTTAAGAAGTGTGGACACCCAAAACCTAAACAAAAATTTGATTAGCATTAGGTTTTGATATACTAGATTCTAAAATGACTGATTCATCTGACCACAGTGCACATTTGCACTGTGTGATAGTTCATCCTAGATGCCGCTTCTGGACATCTTTTTTGCACAGTAAAGCTGTAAGTGCTTGATAAAGGTTTGCCAATGTAATCCCTTGCTCATGCGGTTATATTAGCCATTGATGAATGACAGATCATCATGATGGAGCAGTGCCATATGAGAGATCAGAGATCACAACGGATCAGCTTAGGACAAAGCCCTTACCATTTACACTTTGACATTCCTCCAGAATCCCAACGTTGCCATTATTAGTGGAAATAAAAAATAAAAATAAAAATAAAAAAAATAACAGGAAACATAAAAACCATTTACAAAACATATATACAGGGACTATTTAAGACACACCCTACTTCCTCAAAACTCAATTAGTCCTTGACTCACCTACACGGCCAACTATACAGCCGAAACAAACAAAACAAGGCAAATTGCCAAAATTCTTGTTCAAAATGAACTATTTGAAACATATCAAACTAAGATAATACTTTATGAACCAGATACAGCTGAAATTAAAACCACAAAGATATTCCCAATCCTATGCCCTTTCCCTCTCAAATAGATCACCTCATCCTGGCTCTACGGAGCATGACTGAATTTACTCAGGCACTAGTTATGGACACCAAAACTGCAGTTTTGGCCTTATTTTCTGGACCAGAAAGGTGCAGTGAGTTCCCTGTAAGTATGAACTAGTCCCACTCTACATTCCAGTAGCTTATTTTTAACAGAAATATGTGAGATTGGTTGTTTGGTTAAAAATGTGTATGTGTATGTGTATGTGTGTGTGTGTTTTTATATATATATATATATATATATA
>JAUZSU010112331.1:0-19551 GCA_034780255.1 Parotocinclus maculicauda
GTTAGGAGCCTTACGCTCCGCTCTTCATCCCTTTTCAGTTGTTCTATATTATTTCCCCATTCTTATTATACGTCGTGAGATATGCTTATCCCGCATACTTGGGTCCTAATAAAAACCACCACATCTCGTAACAAGGTCCAGCCCCCACAGAAATACAATATGCACATATCTCTATCCTTCTGGAGACATATAGTCCCCATCAAAAATACAAATACTTGTGCTCGCTCACTCTCTCTGTCTTTATCTCCACATACATACATAGACAGTAATGTAGCTTTTGAGTTTTCAATTGAAAGGCTGAACCTCTAGAACAGTGTAACTGAGATGAACAACAAGTTTTAGCCCATTCCCAGTTGTTCTTTAAAATAATGTTCAAATAGATTTATTTTACTGCAAAATGCATTGTGGTGCTCAGCAGGCGTAACAGCCTGAGACTCTACCCACCTGATGCCACCATCACATGACTGACTTACTGATATAAGGGAGAGGAGACTGGTTGGGCGATACCCCTTGGCTGCAACAGCCAACTTTAACCAACCTTGCAATGCATTATTAAATACATTATTATGGATATTCAACACTTTTATATACAGGTAAAAAATAAACTTTGTGTTAATTATTTTGCCCATCTGTATGGTAATGTAAGTGTTTTATGGCAGATATGTAAATGATTACAGGTGTGGTCTGATTAGACACTGGGTCTTGCCACAAGAAGGTGTAAAAGTGCTTCGCCACTGCCTTAATAAAAGTCTCTCAAAGGCTACTTTTGGGTAGTGTACCTCTTGGTGAGAGATCATTAACTGCTATCCATGAGTATAATGCACTCATTTTGCTCAGTTGACAGACTTTGAGAGAGACTAGACTAAGAGAAGCAGGACGGTTGTTTCAATGAATGGACAATGCTCATTCCTGCCTCCCTTAGCCCATATTTCTCATATCCTAAGACATTCTGACCTAACTGCTTGGAGGTGTTGGGAGCAGTTTTGTCGTCCATCATCCAGACCCCTGTTTCTGCCTCAACCTTTTCCTGGTACTTATTAGAAGGAAATTTGTCACCACAGCACCCTTTGTGCCCTGTCATTGACAGCCGGCCACTTTCGCCTTTGTTTGCAGTGGTGTCGTGAACAAGAAACCTGGGATGCTGTGGACTGGAACCTTATTGTCTTGGCAGTAAATCCAGGTTCTGTGTGGGATCCAAAGACAATTGCGTTTAAGTAGGGAGACATGGGCCAGGATACCATAAAAAATGTGTGTGCCTCCAATTTCCAATTGTATATCATTTTGTGTCCAGGCTAGAGGCAGCCCAACAGACTACTGGAGCCTCCTTTCAATTGTACAGTTTTATTAATACACTTATCATTTTGCTCAAATATTGGAATCTCTTATATATCATTATCTTCTCACACAAAGTTTCATTCAATGGCAAAATTCTTTTGTAAATGAGCATTGAAATATCTCAAGTTTTAAGTTTCTAAAGGATGCCAAAAATATAGTCTATATAGTCCATTTTCAGTTCTGTGTATCATAAAATCCATTTGGTGCATTTTCTTTTCAATTGCCCAGGTAAAATGGTGTTGAAAGCATTACGTTTAGATTATGTTTACTGGCGGTTCCAAGCATACATGACCTGAGGGACTGGGGTACAAAAGGAAAATACACACACACAAACACACACACACGCACCCAGAATGCCGCTTTCCTTGTGGCAGTGTAGTGTCGGCATACACTCTAGTGTACTTGTATACACACACAGCTACACACAGATAGGGTGGCTGCCCAGCTGCTGTGGGCCATCATGATGTGGCTTAGAGTTACAGGAGTGCGATGACTCTGCTCATTCCTGCCTCCCTTAGCCCATATTCCTCATATCCAATGATAAACAGGTCAGCATGCCAACTTAACTCACCATTTCTCCGGTGCCACATTATATCTTACACAAAGGTGTGAGCATGGCCACCAACCTACTATCTGAATCCCCTTCTCCCCATCTAAGAGTAACATTAACCTGCCCTCCCCAACTCTGGCTGAGCCCCAGTGTACTCATCTGTCTCCCCATGGCTGTTTCAGAAACCTACAGAGAGGATGAAGTTTACTCTCTATCATTTTCCCACCACTATTAAGCTTCACCATGCCAATCTGGATAAGCTAGCTATATATTTAGCTTTACATAACAACATAAAGTAGGAAAGGAAGCCCCCAAGCCACATCCCCACCACAATGTTTTTGCCTGTGTTCTGGGGCCTTCTTCACCCTGCTCCTTAAATGATTTTAATAACTGCAAGGGTTGTCGGGGGGGCACGCCTAATATGTGTTGGTCTATTAATTGTTTTTCCTCGTGTTTGGGAGCTTTCCTTACCTCCTACACCCTAAAATACATATCCTGAAATGGCAGATGCTTTTAGAAACATGTACAGAACATGTTGAGCTATTGAATAGAGACCTTTTAGTCAATTTAGTACTTGTTATTTTATTATTTTTATACAGAAATACCTTGATGCTAATGAATACAATATAGTTACATTTCCTCCTCTGGTTAGTGTTTTATTTGAATTTGATTTCTTCCTTTTTAGATTTTGCATTCTATATATATACATGCTTATCTTAAATGTTTCCAGTTTATTTGATCCTTTTTTTATTTACTGACAGACATTGCCACTGTTGGTTGGATTTGAACGTTTTAATCTTCTTCCACTTTTTCCTTACAGAAGCAGGGAGCAGGTAAACCTGTAATTGGCTGAATGGAAGTGAAGTCGCAGGAATAGGAATATAGGAATAGGAATATTTATCTTGGTAAATGCAATGCATTTTGTGTCTCCCAAAGAAACCAGAGCTCATGGAGCATTACAAATATTATAAAGTCTTTGTAATACTATTTAACGTTCTTCCCCAGATATAGCTGTATATAATTTATACTGCTTTAATTATTCAGGCACTAGAGAAATATCCATGTCATGTTTTTTTTTTTTCATTTTTTTCATTAAGTAGACTGATATAGTGCAGTTTGTTTGACTAAAATGCAGTGACCGTGTTTCAAAGAGTCAATAATAATTATTATGTGAGTTAAATATCTTGATTTACTATTGATAAATATTACTATGTCTAGTTATGAGCTATTTAGTGACACAAATTCCAAAGTATTTTGTATAGTTTTATTCTGTTTTGCTGTGGTGTTTATATGAATATATTTGTTTTCTCTCTTCCCTTTCTATTTATTTCTTGTGCAATTCTCGTCAGGCCACTAAGGGAGGGCAGAACTACAGCGATACTCAGTCAGAATTAGTACGCCCAAGTGTTCACACAGTGTTAAATATCAGTATTTACTTCATTACTAAATATTGCCATGCCTAGTTATGAGCAATTTATCAGCATATATTTAACCTGCTTACTTCTGCCACCACTTACTGCACCTTAAAATACCCATACTTAAAAATAATTTCTCAAACTGCAGAGGCCTTGAGGGAGAATTTGTTGGTTTATTAGAACATATGTTACTTTAAGAGGTGGAAGAAGCTGTTTGCTTAAGTGAAAGTATTGCTAATAATATATACACAAGCTAAACTATGGTTAATATAGTTTATTCAAGTAGAAGTATATAAGTACATACTACTTAACGCATTATTTAATTATTTCTTTTATTATTGAGGATAAGAGCTGCACATCCCTGCCACTAACAGTTTGTACTACATGAATCATCTGCAAAAATTATACAGATTACCTTTTACTCTTTAGCTTAAAACAAAAACAGAACAAAATAATAGTTTGTACATTTTTTATCTTTTGTACGTTATTTATATGATTTTTCAAAATGAAATATCCCATAATTAAAAATCCCCTAATTTTTATGAGCTGTGCAAATTGATTCATATAAAAGCCAAAGTAATTAACCTGTTACGAAAATGTAGTAAAACGTAAAAAGTATTAAGTTACATAAATAATCAAGTACATACATTGGAGGAAATAATGATTTGATAATTATTTGAACTCTTAATGTTTGGTAGGGGATCAAATACTTATTTATCTCTGCAAAATGCAAATAAATCTATATATTTTATACAATGTTATTTTTTTTCTGGATTTTCTTTCAGATATTCTCTCTCACTGTTAAAATAAACTTTTCATATCTTTTAAAGTGGGCAAACTTACAAAATCAGCAAGGGATCAAATAATTATTTCCTCAAGTGTATATCTAAAATAATTAACTACAACACTGATTACATTAGATAGATCTAATCTTTACATTAGAAACTGCAGCAACTCAGTAAACATTTCCATTTTATTTTGATTTTGATATATCTAAGAATGTAGGAACTGGGCAAACTGGGAGACAAACAGAATAAGCAAATACCTAAGTAATAATAATTTAATATTAAGTTTTTGGGTTCAGTAAATTCAATGTCTTGGCCTATTTAGTTTAAACTTATTTTTAACAGTTCATTTTAAAAATGTGCTGTTTATTTTATTTATTTATTTTTTATTTGAAAGCTTTTTAATGCTCCCTTGGTTTTCTTTTTTTGCTTGCATACTGGGTCCCAGTTATGTCTGCACCTCAAAATGCATATCCTCGAAATAACTGTAATAACTTCTTACTTCTTTCTTCATACGTCTCTTTTTGAGACATGCAATGCAATTTGATACAAGAAGTTTTTTGAAACTGTAATTTCTGCTTTCACTTATTTAATTATGTTTTGAATAGAAGTTCATTGATGCCAACAATGCAAAGTCAGTAAGGATTGTTAGGTTTGGACAAATGATAAACAGAATTCCATTTAGGGTTACAGAGATGCTACATGTTAGCCTAGCTGATCATGATATCAGTGATCAAATCCACTAATTTAAATTATAAATGGGATTTTTTGGCCAATGAAATTGGTATTTTTCCAAGTCAGTGAAATGTCTTTGTCTGGCATGTATTTACTGCACTGAACAGGCCAAGGTAAGTCCTCATATACTGTGTGCATTTAGTGATTCTGATTTTAAATTGAAACACTGTGCTATTCTGTATTGTTTTATAGCTACCGAAGCATAACAAAATGTCCTTATGTGCAGCCAACCATCATCTTCAAACCATTTCATATGCAACTTAACAGAGGGTCTAAACCACCTGCTCAATTTAGATTAGTTGAATGCCTAAACTGGGGTAGTGTTTTTCAGGAGAGAGATTAATAACAAATTTTCTCCTTGGTAAAATGTATATATAAAATATATGCTCTCTTGGGGGCCATGTATTAACATTTAGATAATCTAAAACACCCTGGTCTGGAATAACTTAAAACTGAGTAAGCAATAAAGGAGGAGGCTTGTTCAATGGCTAAATGTTGGCAGGATTACTCACGGCCACTCCAGTTCATCCCTTGTAATACTTTAACATTTTATTATATTGAACTATCCAAATACACTGCTTACAAAAATTAGAGGATACTTCATAATGAAATATCACATGTGTGTGTGTGTGTGTGTGTGTGTGTGTGTGTGTGTGTGTACATATAAAAGTGTTGCAAAGTCATATAAGACTTGATTTCTTCTGTGACATTCGTATGATAGGGTTCGAATTTAGCTTAAAACAACACGAAAGTATGACTCCACCCCCTTGTATCAAAATATTCAGGCTGGAGATGGTGTAATGGTGTGGGGAATCGGTTCAGGGCACACTTTTGGCTCTTTAATACCAATTATTGGGCATTGTCGAAACACCATAACCCACCTGAATATTAACGCTAAACATGCCAGTTACATTTACAGCATTTAGCAGATGCCCTTATCCAGAGTGACTTCTTAAAATCATTGGGCCTTGCTCAAGGACCCAACACTGGCAGCTTGGCAGGGGGGAGATTTGAACCTTGGACCTTCTGTATATACCTTATAGTAAAGTCCCTTAACTGCTAGGCTATCACAGTCCACATGCCCATTCCCACATCTAACTCTAAATTGGTCAAATTAAAATACATTTTACCATATGCCAGTATATTGTTAACATAATTTCTGATTTTTTTCGGTATGTCTCTTGTGCATTACAACATATGCAGTGTATATTTGGAAGTTATCACTGGGACTCGAACCCAAATTAATGCAGTGCTAGGCTTGCATATTACACCGATGCACAACATGAGACTTCTCAAAATCAGGGAAATGTATGTTATTCAGGATGACTTTAAAAATTATAGAGCAGGTAAAATAATACAAGGTCAACATGTACTTATAGTGGAGCCAAAAGTCTGAAACCATTTAATAATAACTTACGAAGCAACAAATAAAATAACAACAGAGCCAAAACAGCTTACTAGTTAGAGTGTTTTATTTCCCTCAATTTTAGATAAAGTCACTTCTACTAGGGTTAAACATATCAGAGACAAATAATGGTAATGGTGTAATGAATACACCCGTAACCTAATGAACAGCCCGGATTAACACATATGGCAGCAAAATAATTGTAAGTGTTTCAGATTGTATGCAGGAACAGAACGGCAGAGTATAAACATTCGTTTATTAAAGCTAGAGCTGCATGATTTTTCTTACTAACAGAGAAAAATTAGAATAACCATACATTTCTATTTAATACAGTCAGTAGTCTGTAGACTAGAAACAGATCAACTGACTCATGTTTCACCAGAGGCAACACTAGTGTAGTCTGTAAAGCAAGACTAGAACTTTTTACCCCAATTACAAACACAGAACTGTCTTTTCTGACTTAATATACTGTATATTTAAAAAAAAAACATTTATATATATACATAATATATTAGTATGGGTCCTCCTAGGGTTTGTTCCTCATCACATTTAGACAGTTTTTTCTTGACACTGTCGCCCTAGGCTTGCTTAATAAGGGTTGTGGGCTTAGATATTTGTAAATATTTGTGACACTGCTCTGTTATAAATAAACAGTGAAACATCAGAATTCAAACTTGGTTCCAGAAAGCATTTCGTACTCTGATTTAAAAGCATGAATAAAGCAAATTAATACAATACAAGAATAATTCATAAATATGTGAAATATGTGAAATATAAGGACATGAAACTAGTGAAACTAAAATGAAACTATACAGCCACTGAGGCGAAAGCAGTTTGTTTTGCCGAGACTGAGGGGGTCTGAAAGTGTACCCATGCACTAATGATATATAGAGATATCCATAGAGATAGCGTAATAATGTAATATCCATGTGATCATAGTTCTTCTTCTTTTGGGTTTTATGGTAATTGGGATAGGCTACTCTGGTGGTACATTATCGCCACCGACTGGATTGAAGTCGGAATTTTTGGTCTAATTTGGGTGCTAAAAAAATTGCGGTAAACGCACTGTATGCTGTCCGAATTGTTTGAGAAAAGAGAAGTTTGAATTCGGAGGTTCCACTGTGTTTGACTTGATGAAGATGTTCTTTGTTATGTTGTGAAATCATGCCAAGATAATGTGGATCATCAGATTTATGCATGTGTTGACTCGGATGGGTGCATATGATTTAATCTGTGAAACATGCAAACTAGAGATCTCAGACTTTTGGTCCTTACGGTGTGTGTTTACAGTGTGCCTAGGCTGCTAACATTAAACTTCAGCTTATGAGCTACAGTTCTAAACTAAGATCTACCCCTTTAAAAGGTCAATGCAGTACCGAGCTCTTGGTCTACAATTCAAATTTGGAGGTGGGTCAAAGTTTGCATGCAAATACTATTTTTTACCGAAAGTTTGCATTTTGCCTTAATATGTATGTTTTTCACTTGAGAAATTTCTGTGACCAGTTTAAAATGCACATCCATTTGGTGGGGATCGTTTGCTTGGGTTGTTTGCTGTGGGTTGCTTTTGGGTTTGTAATACAGCATCAGAGATCTTTGTGGTGGATGGATGCACTCATTTGCATAAAGTTAAGCATAGCTGTGCATAGCAAAGTGGCATTTGCATGTCATGCCACAACAGTCATGCATCATAGAGATGGAGCTCCACACAGAACTGAATGTCTACATAGTACTGCCACACTGCCTGCTGTCAGACATTGTGATGCACATGTTGAATTGCACTGTATAGCCAAAAGTTTGCGGAAACCCTCAATTACTCAACCCTCAAGTACTTGGGTGTTTTAGGTGGGAAAGACAGAAAGTTGATGAACTGAGTTGATGGACATAAGAATATGAAAGAATCATGTTCAAACTTGATGAGATGTTCAGACAAATGCCATTGGTCATCTGTGGAGATTTCATGCCTGTACACTTCATATTATTATAATGAGTCTGGATGAAATAACATATAATAATTAATATAGATAAAATAATTGATATAGATAATATAGATAAATAATTTGGTGATTCTACACACAATTAGTCAAATATAATATCTTGTATGAGAGATTCCCAATCCCGGGTTAATGAAATGCTGTATTGAGGTTTTATATAAGATGAAAATGTATGGGAAATAGTACATTTTTTCAAATTAAAACCTAATCAAGTACTGCAGCGTTGGAGAAGAGCGTGATAGACGTGCTATTCGTGAGAGGACTAACTGAATTGGCTAGGCTGCTTATATCTATAATTAACTAGTAACATAAAATGTGCTTGTAGGCATTACTGAGACACTGAAAATACATTTGAATGCAACACCAACAGGGCAGCACGGTGGCTCAGTGGGTAACACCGCTGCCTCACAGCAAGAAGGTCAAATCCCCAGGTAGAATGGCTTGATGTCCTCAATGTATCTGTGTGGGTTTACTTCGGGTACTCCGGTTTCCTCTCACAGTCCAAAGACATGCATGTTAGGTTAAGTGATTACACTAAATTGGCTTATGCTTAAGTGTATGCATGTGACTAGTCTTGAGATAAGCTTGTGTATAGATTTAACCTTGTGTGTGTCACTGAAATGATCACTAATGGTGTTAAATATACCAAAGAAAACAAACAAAAGCAACACCAACATTTAATAAACCAAATAAATTAAACTGGACATACTGGACCTGCAGTGCAGACTGGGAGCCTCTGAGGAGACCATGGTGTGATCTTCCAAACACGATGCATATAATCTAGTCCGGTTGCTAGTCATAATGCCCCAATACAGTAAACCAATCACCATAAAACCCAAAAGAATAAAAAGAACTATGCTGTGATCATAGGCATATTATGTACAGTGGTACACCGGTTCTCGACCCAATCTGAACTTGTCTAATTCGGTTCTTGGTGCATTTTTACTACAAAAATTTGTTTCTCCTGTTGTTGTTTACCTGGTGCTTGATCAAGATGTCTGATGTGTTTATTATGTTTTTATCCATTTTACAATCTACAGTTCTGTATTCTTAGTGCAAATAAGTCTCCATGGGCCTTAAAAAGTTAGGAATAAGAGCCAACTGAAAGGAAATCAGAAACTGAAGCCTCCAGAACACAGGCCACAATTGGCAGTAGCAGCTTTGAGCAAAAAACATAGTGAATTCACTATTAATTCACTATATTCATAGTGAACTTTATAATAAAATAAGCTTTGTGTTAAAGATTTTGGCCAATTGTTAATGTAAGTGTAAACACTATGATACAGTTTAAAATATATTAAACCCCTCGGTTCTTGATACATTTAGCTTATTATTATTATTATTATTATTATTATTATTATTATTATTATTATTATTATTATTATTATGGATTTGTCTGAATGTATCAGTTGATTTGTATGAACAAGTTCAAACAGCCTTCTGGAACTAATTAAGTTCAAATTTATGTGTTCCACTGTAGACAGTTTACTAATTGGATCATTTCCAATCTAAAGGACATTACAGTTTTATATTTTTGTTGTTTAAGAGATTTTTCATTTTAATGTTAATTTTTTTTTGTTTTGTTGTTAACTAGCTGCATAATTATCCATGGTTAAACATTTCCATTTCAATTTATTAATATGATTATAATTATTATATATAATTATAATAATATTATTACAGGTATTACCTTTATGCTTTGTTTGGCGATGCTGAAATAGATAAAACTGTAATAAAATAATAATCATATAAAAAGATTTTACAAAGGGAAAAGCAACATGCAGGAAAGTTTCACCATTTACTACAAAATGTTTCAATTAATGTTAAATTTTAATTCTCAGGGTGTACTTAATGAAAATAAAGATGCTTACTTGGTATTTTGTTTTTAAAAAACTGTGAATTTTGGTTTGGCTGTTCCATTATATGGTTATTTGTGAAACTTTATCTTATGCAATGGGACAGATGTACTAATTTGCATAAAACTAAACCAGCGCAGATTTTGCCATGCCCTGTCTGTCTGCTGCACAGAGGTCTGACAGAATTTTCACGGAAATAACCAGCACTAATAGAACTAGCACTATTTCAGGTACTACTTAGGTGATGGATCATTCTCAGCATTGCACATCCGAAAGCCAACATTAAATGCCAGTGACCTTCGATCCCTCAGGCGGCTCTACATTAAAAGCCGACTTCATTCTGTAACAGATATTATCACATGGGCTCAGAAACCCTTTAGAAAACCATTATCAGTGAACACATTTCATCGTTCCATCTACAAGTTAAAACTCTACCATGCAAAGCGAAAGCCATATATCAACAACGCCTAGAAATACCACCGGCTTCTCTGCCCCAAGCTCATCTGAGATGGACTGACACAAAGTGAAAAAGTGTCCTGTGGACTAACGAGTCAACATTTCAAACTGTTTCGGAAATCCTTGATTTTGTATCCTTCAGGCCAAAGAGGAAAAGGACTGTCCGGATTGTTATCAGTGCAAAGTTCTATGTCCAGCATCTCTGATGCTATGGGGGTGCGTTAGTGACCATGGCATATGTACTTTGCAGCTACAGTGCTACACACTAACGACCAAAAGTTTTGAGACAAACTTTGCAGCTCTTTTGTCAGATGTTTACATTGTATAACGAAGTACAATTATAAGCGTTCCATACGTTTTTTAATTTTTGTTGACAAATACATCCAAACACTTAATATTTACAGTGTTGACCCTTCTTCTTTAAGACTTCTGTAATTCACACCGGCACGCTGAATATCAGCTTCTGGCCAAAATTTTGAATGATGCCAAACCATACTTGCCAAAACAGTGTTTTGCAATCCTCTTTTTGAGGATTGACCACAGGTTCTTAATGGGATTGAGATCTGAAATTTCAATGTTTTGTTCACAGAGCCACTTGGTTATCATTGTTGCCTTGTGACATGGAACTTCATCATACTGTAAAAAGCATTGTTCATCTCCAAATTGCTCTTGGATTGTTTGGAGAAATTGCTATTGGAGGATGTTTTGATACCATTCCTTTTTCATTGGTGTTCTTGGGCAAAATGCTAAGCAAACCCACTCCCCTGGATTAGAGACAACCCCACACATGAATAGTCTCAGGATTCTTCACTGTGATCATGACACATTTTTCCATATGTCCCAAACACTCTAAAGAGAACTTTATCAGATAAAATAACTTTACCCCAGTCCTCTGCAGTCCAATCCCTATACGTCCAGCAGAATGTCAGTCTATCCTTGATGTTTCTCTTGGACAGAAGTGGCTTCTTTGCTGTCCTTCTTGACACCTAGCCATCCTCCAAAAGTTTGCTAGGACTGCTTCATAGTGCAAATTAATGAATGTAAAAATCATTTGGCACAAACCTTCCGATCCTGGTTACTTTGGAATTTCTCAGCAGATTGTTTACTACACATGAAAAGGCTCAGTTCATGTTTCATGACACAATTAGATAAGGACCAAATCACAGAGGAACCTACATTAAACATCCGCTTGCCCAGGATAATAAAAAATTCAGAACACTGTTTTTGCCAAATGTGTTTTTGTGTGTATTATTGGCTTCCCAGCTTAGAAACTACAACCATCCTAATATTAGCTCATATTATGAATGCCCTCTCTGACTACTGTATCAGGTAGAGGTTTTACAGGTCCTGGAAGAAAGGCCAAAGAATTCTGTGACATGTGACGATCTTTCGTATTTTTCTTGTGAAAGACTAGTAGAAAGCAGAACGTAAATAATTAATAGCACCCTCAATCTGGTAAGTTAAGTTTCAGTTTGCCATTCCAACACTTTATTCATCCTTAAACATTATTTGGTAGAACACCTTGGGTTGCCATGTTGCTGCATGAACCACATTTTATTTAGATTAATTTCACAGACTCATGTTCTGACATTTTCCCTAAGAATTTGTTGGTAAAATTCTGAATTCATTGTTCCATCAATAATCGCAAGCCATCATGGCCTGAGGTGCACTTACTTTTGCCACTAACTGATGTGTTATATTAAATAAAAATAAATGTTCCTCTTTGATAAATAAGCAGCCTAGAATAATAATGTCTCGGTTGCTTAACTAAGTTCCATTTATCTACATGTAGTACTTAGTGAGAGTCTAATAATGCTCAGCTCATATGTATGCAAAAATCTAGAAAATTCTAAATTGCTATCAGTTAATATACAAAATATGGTTAATATAGAGTTAATATAGGTATACAGTTAATAAAGTTATGATTCCACTCTTCTCTTACTGACAGTCCAGTGCATTCCTCGCTTTTCATTAGCTCATTATATTTATATATAGTTAAACTATCACATAAACGTAAGTCTATTTTCTTTCAGCTGATTGTTTAATTGTATACAAAAAAAATTACGCTTAATGCTTCCTAACACACACACACAAGTCAAATAAACTTCAAGCCTGCAGGAGCTTCTCTAAGCAGTAAATTGTCCCCCAGACCATCGGCCTATATCTCTGACGAGCATGACATGAGTACTAGTGAACACTTCCAACATCATCAGCCAAGCCATGAAATGAAGACACAAACTATATTTAACTCCGGCCCCTCTCAGATGATGGGCAAAAGGATCTGAACTGCACCATCAGGACAGAGCGCATGTTGAGCGGTACAATGCTAAGACACGGCCAAACTGGGGAATGTCAGGGGTTAAATGAACTTTCCTTTTATAGCATGTCTAAGTTGCTTTCTGTCTGTATTTGTGTGTCTTCATTTATGTCATGCATTTGTGTCCCAATCTGTATTTAAATATCCGTCTCATTAGGATAAATATAGCCTACCCGTTTATTCAATTGATTTATCTTATATGTAGAAGCATTTATTTCGCATTTAATAAATATATCAACATGAATTACTGACTCACAAAACAAATAAAAGATCAATTTGATCTTAAACAAGGTCGTATATGATGGACAAAGTAATATCAAATTTTGTGGATACGAAAACAAATGCACTCAGTTATAGGTTACTCAAGATAAGGTCGCTCAGTCACTCATATACACACAATTTATTGTAGACCGTTGCACAAACCAGGATCTCATAACCATGCACATTGAACTACACTTATACAGTAAAGACCATTAAGAGCTATCAATGTCTTGGAACTGACAAACCAAATTGCCGTTCTTCTACCTTCAGACTGCCCTTCTGACTTCATCTGCCCATGCTTGTTACAATAAAGCACAACACAACAGCAGATGCTTTACCTTGCACACCTGATTAATATTTCCACGGGTCTTTAGGATGTAGTAGTCCTTTATTTGTCTTCTTGAAAGCCCCTCAGCTGAAGTCTTCGCTCCCGTCGTCCCGAGATCACAGCAATCTCTTACACAGCTGTTGCTGACGCAGGAAGAGCTCGAGTGAAACCTGAGAGTAGCCTCAGGTAGGGGCACACTTGCCTTGTAAATTGTGTGTCAAAGTAGTAGGTAACAGTGGTGTGAATGATTCCTGGGCTTCTGAACTTTCTTCTTATTACCATTTTCTTTCAATTGGCCCTACAGACATCTTATTTATACTACAAGTATAATTATTATTCTCACCTTCATCATCTTCACAGTATGTCTGTCTGTCATGATGCCTGACATAATTTGCAGTTGCACACTTTGCACTTTGCTGCACCCAGTGACATATGGATCAATTTACCTACATGGTTCAGCCAGCAGCATGTGGAATGCCAACAGGGTTTCACGAAAACACATACAATTGCAGGAAAACATCTAGGAATGTTT
The DNA here is from genome assembly GCA_034780255.1 of Parotocinclus maculicauda. Classification (NCBI taxonomy): domain Eukaryota; kingdom Metazoa; phylum Chordata; class Actinopteri; order Siluriformes; family Loricariidae; genus Parotocinclus; species Parotocinclus maculicauda. Next base: position 13,967 of record JAUZSU010112331.1, read on the forward strand.
TGTTTTTTAGTATACAAGTACAGTAGCTACATATAGCACATATAAATCACTGTAAGCTCTTATGACAGTGGCAGAAGCACCACCATGTGACATGGTGCTACAGTTCCTGGTAAGAGTCAGCTGCTAGATGTAAAAGTTCAACAGGGCCTGGGTTTGAATACCATAAAGGGGATGATGTGTTTGCAGAACCCTGTAATGGACTGGCACTGGGTCAAGGGTGTACCTCTGCCTGAGCCCAGGTCCTTCCCGACAACAGTGAGCTGAATCTGAGTGGTAAAACGGGATGCTTTGCTTTCTGTTTGAGAAGGATGTGATCAGTGTGATCAGATTAATTGCAAAGTCATTTCCTGTCATGAAAATGACCTTACCACAAAAATGACTACATTTCAACCACTGCATTTTCAGCCCTACAAAATGCCCTGCGAACATCATGTTAGTGATGATCCATCCCGCTAGCTTAGGAGAAAAAGTGAATGCGGACAAGACAGCTGATATCATTTTGTCATGCTAATTAGAAGAACAAACTGGTTCCCATGAAAGAGGAGTGGTGCTTTTAAGTTTTTTTTCTGTTTACCCTGGTTACCTCCAAGGAAACACATGTAGTCATGATTGCATCAGAAGCTTCTAGGAAAGTAGTTTAAGTGAAGAAGACTTCAGGGCGCTCAAGAAAGTCAAGTAAGCCTCTGGACTGTCTCCCAAAGAGGATGCAGCTATATCACGATATAACAATTTAGACTGGGTTTATTTTAGAGTTATTTCATCTGATTATTATATCTGAGACTATTTGGGGCATCTGAAAAATTGAATGGCTGAATGATTTTTCCAGCATGATGGAGCATCATGTCTAAAGACAAAAGCAATAGCCAAGTTGCTCTGTGATCAGAACATTGAAATTTTGGCTCCATGACCAAGAACCTCACCAGATCCCAATCCCATTGATAACCTGTGGTAAATCCTCAAAAAGAGGGTGGACAAACAAAAACCCAGAAACTGTGATCAACTCCAAGCGTGGATTTTGCAAGATCGGTTTGCCATTGTACCACCAATTTTGCATCCCTCAAATTCAGTGGTTGTCCAAAGGCCACTACCGATGATGAAACCTTAACAATGGTTTTGGCAACCTTTGGGAAATGTTCACAGTGCAGTACACGATGTGCCCTGTGGTTTTTTTATTTACCCTGTGTCCTGTGACTTCTGGCTCATCTTGTACTTAATTGTACCATATAAACATCTGACAAAAGGTTCTAAAAAACTGATGCAGCAAACCTTGCGTAACACACTTTGTTACTTATACCCTGGTAACAGAGACTGTATTTTGTTGAATAACACAATCATCAAAGTGCTGTCGGTTGTGTTCAGGTGATAATATGCTTTGTCCAGCAGGTAGAGGGATACATCATCAGTTCCAATGCCACCTGATGTGCAAACTGTAAGACGTCCAGTCCTGGTCTGGCCAGTGGTCTCAGGTGAGTCAGCATCAACCTTTTCAGAGTCAACCTTTTCAGGTAAGATGTCAGGGCAACAGGTCGGTAGTGATTTTGGACCACCGCGTGTTTTTTCTTGGGCACAGAAACAGTTTTCCACGTAACTGAGACTCTTTCTTGGCTGCAGCTCAGGTTAAATTTATACTGAAGGTCTCCACACTTCTCAGCACAGAGTTTCAGTACCTTTAGCTCAATCTGGTTCTGTGATTTTGCCTGCTAGAGTGTATTCAGTATTACTTTAACCTGGTCAGCAGTGTACTATGGTGCAGCACTGTTGGTCTGAGCTGGAGTAGGGGGTGAGGTTTCAGGTTGGAGGATGTAGAGGCTGTGAACGGCGGTGGCTTTGATGTGCTGATGTGTAATGATTTGAGGTTGATTTAGTCAGATCAGAGTCCAATGGAGAAGAAGGCGAGTCATTTTCAAAAGTGGTTTAACTCATTCACCCTTTCACGGTTTCCTTCTGCAACCCTATTGGTCGCTCTGTTGGTTGCAGCCTGTGATGTCTTTCAAACCTCAGTGCATTCTTCTGCTCCAGTTTGTTCTCCAGCTTTCTTCTTTACTCCTCTTTAGCCTCTCTGATCTTTGTGTTGAGCAGTCTTTGTACCCTCTTCAACTCAACCTTGTTACTAGTACTAAAGGCTCTCGAGTTCTGGCTCAGGAGAGATTTGAGCTTGCTTGTAACCTACACTGCTTGTTATTAGGAATGCACTATAGTCTCAGAGGGCACAATCGAGTGAACACAGAGAATGATGTGGTCTGTAACACAAGATGTTATCCCATCAAGATGTTATCCCACTTTATTGTGTAGATCACAGAGAACATTCCACTGTGTGGCCTCAAAACAACACTGCAATGATTCCACGACCTCGGGTGACCTCCAATGGCCATTGGCTGTGTCTCAAACAAAGGCTTGTACAAAAGAATTAAGAAGTACAAGATTGTGATCAGATCGGCCCAGTGGGGAAAGAGCTGTGAAGTTATGGGACATTAACATTAGCATATAACAAGTCAAATAGCCTGTTTTGTCTGGTCATACATTTGACAAACTGACTGATTGTGGGCAGATTATATATGATTATGTATATGTGGTTTATGAGCTTAATCTCACACTGACAGTATGAGTGGAATCAGAGCATAACTGAAAGCAAATACTAAGAATGGGAATTCCATAAATATATTTAAAAAACATGTCAGTATTAATTAAATTAATGCATTTAGATTCTGAATATTTTTTAGATGCTTGAGTCTGTATACCTCATGTCAGAGGATTGGGATGGTTTTAATGTTAAATCACTATATCTAAAGCTTAAAATGCTTATCTTTATGCACAGTATGGTTGTGCCCCTCTAAATGCTGTTCCCCGCAGTATGGCATGTAATCTAGAAATGCCCCTGTCATAAACCCAGTTCTATTTAACAGTCTAGTGAACCCTGGTTTGAGGTTAAATGAATTATAAACTTTTTCTAGCATACAGTTCAAATGTTTTATTTATTTAGTTGGATTTAGTTATATTTTTAGTGCTATTGTTGTGTATTTGTAGTTATGGAGACACTGTAGCTCCAAACTATATCAAAATTTCTCTCTAATCATTTTCCTCACTATTTGTGGTACAAAACAGACTTGCTTTTTTCCAGGCAGGTTAATTATAGCTGTGTTTACTAAGTGTGATGCTAAATATAAGGCAAAAAGATGCTAAGATGCACAACGTGTCTAAACGGAAAACACCGATACCCTTATATGGAGCGCCATCGTGTGGCTATAATGATACGAAAAGTGACTTACACCCTCATTGTACAACTGTAGTTTTAGAAATGCAAATGACGATAAGCTACAATAACGACGTAAGCATTTAAAACTACTCTAACTAGCTTTAGTCCCTGCTCAGATTTAATATCAGGTACAGCTGGGCTGTAATAATCTTTACTGGTAAGAAGAATACATTTTAATATCCATTCATCCATCTATTATCTTCCACACAGGGTCACGGGACAACCGGTGCCCACCAAACAGCTCTAGGCGCAAGGCAAAAAACAGATCTAGACGAGGCGGCAATCCATCATAGGGCACACACACACACACACAGTCACACACTAAGGGCAAATTTTAAAGATGCCAATTAACCTGGGACGCAGTCTAAACTGTGGGAGGAAACCAGAGTACCTGGAGTTAACCCACGCAGACATGGGGAGGACATGTAGACCCCACACAGAAAGGACCCAGGCCGCTCCACCCTGGGACTGAACCCGGGACCTTCATGCCGTGAGGCAGCGGTGCTACTGGTAATATTTTGATAGTATTACATAAATAAAACCAATTAATTTATACATAAATGATGTCTATGCATATTAATAACAAGGTTAGGTGTAATGTCCCCAAATATATTCCAAAGGAAGCCATTAACCAATAATAAAGCAGACAGCAGAAAGATAATGTTAATTTAAGACTTTAAACACGTCCTTAACATTTAAAATATGACTTTAAACAGAAATTTATAGGTAGCCGTAAAACCCATTAGAGAAACGGGTTACACATTGCATTGGTCACCACATAGCTGGATTTTTAACCAAAGCTGAGTTTACTCTGGGTACTCCGGGTTCCGCCCTCATTCCAAGGACATGTGTTAGGTTAACTGACTTCTCTAAAGTGCCTAGAATGAGCAAATGAGTGTGTGAGTGGTCTGTTGACCCCAGTCCGAGGATTGTTCCCACCTTGTCCCCTGTGCTGCTGAACTGAATTGAATAAAACAGGCTTATAAAGTGAGTGTATTGAGAAAAACTGATGGAATCCAATACATATTTCATTAGGCTTATGCATTTTTTACAGCAAGGTTTTATCTTAGTATTAGTTTCGGCTTTGCAGGAGGCTGTCGATGTCAAATCATTTAAACATCTAAAAAATACACCAGTTTGTTTTCTTTAAAATTCATAAAATAATTTTCTCCTGTTATCACATTTAATATAAATACAATCCTCTTTATTATTATACAAAAAAAAATAATTGTATTGCTTGGTACACGATTAAATAAGGTGTTTCAAAACCGCGTGAACCATCGCATTCCATGTGCTAACTGAAGCCTGGATACAATGGAACTGCATAATAATGTGATCTGAAAGTGAAAGTATTTAGCTTAGATGTCAGTCTTTCATTTGTTGTTGGGTTTTCCTTGTTGGCTTTTCTAGTCAGTAAAATTGGGGCACCACAGGAAATTGTACTCTCCCTCTTCCATTTCACCCTGTACACAATTGACTTCCAGTACAGAACAGACCATTTTCAGATATGTACTGTGGTTTTTGGGTGTATTAGGGATGCACAGCAAGTATGACTGAGTTTTATTGAAGCTTTATTAAGTAGTGTTCAGGGAACCATCTCCTCCTGAATGTGTTCACATCTAAGGAGATGATGGTGGACTTCAGGAGGAGGAGGATCATCATGACACAAGTACTAACAAGTGCAACAATTACTTAGGTGTTCTGGTCGACAACAGCCTAGTCAGGAGGGTCAACATGGAGGTTGTGTACTAGAAAGGGATGAGCAGACTCTACTTTTGAGAAGGCTTGGTTCTTTAATGTGTGTAGCAAGATGTTTGCAATCTTTTACCAGTCTAGTGTAGTCAGTGTAGATGGTGCTATCATCTTTGCAGTGTTAGGGAGACTGTGTCAGAGGTCTACTGATCAGACAGTTTCAGTAACAGACTGCTCCAGCTCTGCTGTAACACAAAACGGAAGTGATCATTTGTACTAACAGTGATCACATTGTACATCACCTCAGCACTGTTGGGACACATTGAGCCACTAACAGGACAGGCTTACATGGCACCAGATTGACAATATTATCACCATATATTGCACAACTCTTACTGTTACTGCACATGACAATTTTGGTTTAGTTTAGTGCGTCATGTGACACTTTCATGTTAGTTAATATAACAGTTATATAGCCGATTCTGGTTAATCGGACCACATCGGGACACGATTGTTTTGGTCCTATTAACCGGCTGGTCCGATTACACAAACATGCCCTATAATACAAGACGGGACGTGCTATGTAACATATTAAATGTTTATTAAACCTTTATTGTGCGATTTACACGTATAGTGAACG
>JAUZSU010112442.1:0-19544 GCA_034780255.1 Parotocinclus maculicauda
TGCTCAAGGGCCCAACTGTGGCAGCTTGGCAGGGATGGGATTTGAACCCTGGACCTTGTGGTCCAGAGGTCAGTACCCTAACCGCTAGGCTACCACAGTCCCACAGTGCTTAGGGACCCAACAATGGCAGTAGGTGGGATTTGAACACTAAAACTTTTGGTCTAAAGTCCAATACCTTAACCGCTACATCACCAAATTAAACCAAAACCAGTTTAATCTTAAATGGGGACAAAAATAAATAAAAAAAAATGATAAGTTAAAAATATAGATAAATCTAGCTGGTCTACATATATAACTACACTTTCAGTAATAAAAAATGACAAATGAGGGGATAGACATTTGACAAGAGTGCAACCAACTGATCTTAATAGCAGCTTAAATGGCTTACAGAGAAAAACATCAAGTTATTGATGCTTTAAAAATGTGAGCATCTTCTTAACGTGCAGTTCTACAGCTGTGTTGTGTCCTTACACAAGTGTTTCAATCTGTTCATACTCTGAAAGAAAGGGTGCTGAAATTCTTCTGTCAGTGTTGTTAATAATTTTGGCATAATTAATAAAATAAAAAAATAAAATAATACTACCCATTTTATCCAAGAGAACTCACATTAAGCTTTTCCATTGCACGTGAGGCCATGCTTGCATTCTTAAAGTTAACGAAAGCGCAAAAGCGCTCATGAAGCACTCGGATGCTCTCGATTTCTCCATAGCTGGAAAAAAGATAGGATTAAGTCAACACAAGCACATAACAACAAGATGGAAAATAAACAGCACGTGTAATACAGCAAAGCCCAAAGAGTCTTGGTGTTCCAGTCTCACTTTTTGAAAAGGTCCCGCAGGTGCTTCTCCGTCAGTTCTGTGGTTACGTTACCCACCCAGAGAGAAGGGCATGGACTTCTGAGATGGAGAGACGCAGAGATAATGAACAAACCCATGGGACACATGCAATATGCATGTAATAAGGCAACGAACTGGCAACATTGCAAGTAGCTTTGTTTTCACTCACCCTGGCTGAAGGAGTGTAGATTCATTGTTTGCTGCTGTGAAAAGATTGTGTACGATCAAGTACATACAAAACTGATTTACTATTTGGCAATTTCCCACTTTGTGAACAGCTGGGACTATGGTAATATTGCCCTCAAGTGGCTAAAAGTGAGCATGTCCCATTACATCTATTCATTGTCATTCAACAGCATACCTCTTGCTGCAAGAACTGCCTGAACTGTAGTATACTTCTCCAGCAGCTGCACACTTTGCTCGTCTTCATATCCAAGATCCTGGTTAAATAAAAAAAAAGAAAAAAGAAAAAAAAGACATTATCTGTCATAATCAGTAGCGTTATTCAGCATAATATGGAACACCTTGATGGAGTTTAACCAAAAAGCATTGGACCTCAACCTGTCATACCCTGTATTGGACAACAGATCATTGCTGGACTGGCAAGACCTGCACCAGGGGATGATCTCACGACCAGGCCATCATGGTGCGCTATCCAGCCTGAAGGCAATGTCAGGACCCAAACTAAGGTCACTGCTGTGATGAGCTAGCAAATTGCTGCAGTGCCATTATAGCAAAGAACAATATGTTCTCACTATGTATACTATAAAGATCAGTCAGTGGTTTTGACCTATGTTAGCTGTTTATTTATTTCCTGCAAAGCAACAGTAAACATACACAAGATCGGACTATAAGATCGAAGTGGTAGCAAGAGGGGAAGCTTTCTGAAATGTAAAACAACATGACTGGCAAGCATACAGAGATGTGTCTTTATCCTGACAAGTTGGATATTTCATAGACCACATAATTATTCATCCATGTTAAAATCATTGGGAAGCCACAGAGCTGGAAAAAGATATCCAACTGTGTACAGTCCCCACATCAATCAATAGTATCCATAGTAAAGATGTGCAAAAGGAGTTATATGAAATTCTAATCTAACAGTGAAAAAAGAAAAGAAAGTCAAAATTTAAGTGAAGTCATTTTACTCGGATAAAAGAACATCAATAATAAATAGTTTAACAAAACATGTGCAACAATTAGTGGCAGAAATTATTAGAAACCAAAAGTAACTGCTTGTATTAGCGGTGTTCAGATCAAATGGCCACCGGTCATTAGCTGATGATTTCCATGACAAAGCATGTGATCGCTGCATGCTGATCAATCCCTTGCGATGGCAATAACAAAAAACGATCACCTGTACTTTGCAGCCTGCATAGGCCCTGTAAACAAATATGTCTTTTGTGTGGAACTTTTACACGGTCTGTGCGAGTGATGTAAAGTTTGCAACCTACAACAAAAAAATACCTCAAGGGGGAAGCACATTAAAATGCTTCAGCACAACTAGTTGAATAAGTCATTTAAGAAACACATGGCAGAGTATGGTGAGTTGTTGAGGCTCACTGCAGAGAACAAAAAGAAGGCACCCGGTGTGTGATCGGAATCGGCAGCATAAAACATATCTTATATGAGTGTATAAATGATTAAGCAATAACCCATGACGTCTTGTTTTACTTGTCACTTTATTTGGTAAACCTCAATGTTTGTACACTCACTGTCCATTTTATCAGTTTGATCTACCATATAGACATCCTGCTATTATTTTATGTTTTGGATCATTATCAGCACTACAGCGACAGCAGTAATTCGGGAGTTTTTCAACCCAACAGTGTCTTTGCAAGGTTGAAAATAAACGGCCAGCCAAAACCGTAGGCAGCATTCTGTGAGCACTGATGAAGGATTAGAAGATAAATAACACAAACTGTGCAAAAACAGATGAGCATCTGTCTCTGATTTTACATCTACAGGGTGAAGCAATAACGTAAATGAGTCTAAAAAAGAGTACACATTTAGTAAACAGTGTTCAAAAAAACTTCATGAACACAGCTGTGTCTGATCCAAACACACCAGCAAAATACACTAACACAAGATCATCATGTCACTGTTACTGCAGTGCTCAGAATGATCCACCACCCAAACATTACCTGGCCTGTGGGGGTCTTCACAATTAAAGAGCAGAGTAAAGAGGATAATCAAAATATACAGAAAAGCAGATGGACTACAGCCTGCAACTGTAAACCTACAAAGTGATAATGAACTACATAACTGATAAAGTATAGTGTATAAACAAAGAAGTGGAATCAAAAGTGGCCAGTGAGTGTAGAATAATAGGAATGTTAAATTGTCTTAATCATTCTGCAACATGGGAAAGGCAACATATATTGGATAACCCAGTTACCAAAACTACCATCAGATTTTCTAATATTCCTATCTTACCAGTAACATAATCAATCGACTCTAAAGCACACTTGGACTTTGTTTTATGATGAGATGAAACAAAGGCCAAACTTTCAAGGTAGGTTTAGAATAAAAAGAAGGATGACAACACAGCAGAACCTGACACCCACTGTTAAGTATTGCGAAAGGGTCTGTTCCCACCCCAGGCCCTGGGAACCTGGTTAAATGCATGCCATGGCCTCCAGAAAATACCAGGACATTTTATATCACAATCTGTCTTACTCTGTCAAGAAACTACAAAATGGGTCACCATTGGATCTTCCAGCATGACAATGATCCTAAACACATGTCCAGATAAACACAAAATGGTTTAAAAACTACACAAATCAAGCTTCTACGAGAAAACTGAAATGATCTCAAATTAATTGTTCTGTATTCACAAGTCTTATTTAATGTTAGAAGATAACCAAGTGCTATTTTATTGCAAAGATGCACAAAGTATTAAATGAATAGGTAACAAAAGTTGCAAAAATATTTGTCAAAAATATTTGTTGACTGATTTTAAACTTGCTTTAAATAAAGGTTGGGTTGAATGATGAACAATTTAAGTTGATTATTATTAAGCGTGAATAGAAAGGTGTAGGTACAGGCTAGTTTACTTGCCATAAGCTGCAAAACTTTGCAGGAATACAGGTCATCAACTGCCTCCTCACAGTCCTTATCCAGTCTTACAACCTGTTCCATAGCTTTCTCAGCCTCTTCGTACCGCTAAAAAATAAAAACAGACATCAATTACAAATCTGTCCATAATACCATTGGAATTGCCACAAATGAAACGAATGAATGACTATCTACGTCTTTATAGGAATTTAGCATTCCCTGTACCTTAAAACCCATGAGGGCAGTTCCTTTGCGGTAGTAGCCCTTTGGCCAGTCAGGAGCCATCTGAATAGACCTCTCAGCATCAGCAAGTGCTAGAGCATACTGCTCCAGACAGTAGTAACAATAAGAGCGATTTCCAAAATATCTGCCATCCCACAGAACAAAGGCAAAATAAAGCAGCAGTTAAATGGCAGAGCAGTTAAATCAAACATTTACAGAATAGGTAAAAAGTTTGTTTAGAGCGGAACCTGTAATCCTTTGGGTCACATTTGATAGCTTCTGTAAACATATTAACAGCCAGACTGTACTGTCCCTCCTGCACCAGCCTTATGCCTTTCTCTGCATTGGGGAGAGAAAAGTTCTTAAAATACATACAAATAGAAACAAAAACTATTGGATCAAATAAATAGGCATATTACATTCAGGACACAAATATTTTATAAATATCACAAATATTTGAAAGTAGTACACAAAATAAGTTAAAGAAATACAACCAGACAGCATTACAGTATTGTTAGTCATGACTTAACATATGCTGGTGGACAAAACAATTGCTTCTCTGACCTTTTTAAATTGTATATTAATTACACACGTGCAAACAAACACAGACACGGATACAGGTAATTGGGATATTTAGTAAATTACATAACCACTGAGAAAGATTCTTTCAGAATTTCAGTTTTGGCTCAACCACAGTGTATATGCTTTTAACATACCAGTCAATGATGTACTTCTTTTACTCACAAAGTCAGGTGCACACACCTGAAGGAAAAAAAAAAACAGCTGGGAAAATTACAGTCAGCACTTTATTTTCTATAATTTATGTCTCAGCTTTAAGTACTTTAAAGTACTCTACCCATTTAAACTCATCAGACATGCTTCTGCTTTTATAGTACTTGGTAAACTTTGTGTCCTTCAAAGCCCACTTTCTCTTTGTTTCTTTAAACTTCAAACTGCACCTAACAGTAGGAGCAATTTCTCCTTAAGAATAACCTTGCTCTGCCAACAGAACTTTCCTTACATATATCTTTCTTATGATTAAGACCTTGGTAAAGCCATTAATGACCACATCACTCAAACACCAGATAAAGTTAACCCAATTGTCATGGTTTTATGCAATATCATTAAACATTATGTGTACACATACAAAAATTTATTGTTGCTCACCTTCTAAAAAGTATACATTTGTCTTTTGTGTAGCCATTTCACTTTTAAGTTGTTGAACTAACAAACATTTCTTGTATACACATAAACAGTCAGTTTTGTCCATGCAGGATGATATTAACTATCATCTGCATAATACATATTACTAGCAATATAATTTCTTACCCACTAATAAATGTGATGTCCATAAAATTTCTGGTGTGAGATTTTTGACTAGGATTACATTAGCCACCACTTCCTTTAAAACCTGTCCTGCACAGCAGAGCCACTTACAAACTGAAGTTTCTCAGTATCATAAAATTATTGACCATGGATTTAATTCATTAAATGTGCAGACACATAATTTGTCCATTCATGAGTTTACTGACAATAATTTACTCACACAGTGAGGTAAAGTGCAGCATAGATAAACAAATATTCTACATTTATGTCCTAGTTCCTAATGTACCTGGATCAGCCTTGACATGAGCTGCTGAATTACAGCTTTGTAACTTTAATGAAAAAAACAGTAGCGTCCTGTGTGTTATTGCAAAAATTATGTTAGCAAGCTTTTTACAGCAGAATCACACTCACGTCTTTGGCTTCATCCTCTTTGTTCTCTTTGGATTTACGACCCGCTTTGCACTTGGCTTTAGGTCGGATGTGACTAACAGCATTGGCAACAAAGGCACTGCTAACATCCCATTCGGGCTCCTTAAAAAGAGAAAACAAAACTGTAAACTTATTTAAAAAAAGAAGTTTGTAATTTCAGGCCGTTAAGTGCTAATAGAGCGACACTAACATCTGCTGCAGTATGCAATACCTCTTCACCGGCAGATGCTGACAACTGCGAGTTTCCCTTGATTTCTGAGGCCAGTGGTAGTACAGAACTGCCCTCGCATGGAGGACATGCTTTATCCACCACTTTTTCTTTCACTTCCATGACCTCTTGCTCTTTTACTTTCTCCTCCTCCTGCTCCTCCTCCTCCTCATGGTCATCGTCGTCGTCGTCGTCGTCGTCCTCCTCCTCCCCCTCCAGCAGATCCTCTGCCTCAGATACACTGTCCTCCAGTTCTGAGTCGACCTCTCCATGCTCTTTTTCCCCCTGAGTGAAGAGAAGGAACCAAGGCAAAAGATGCAATCAACCCACTGAACCACGGGGACAAGTTGAATCTAAAAGTCTTCTAAAGCAGCATACCTGCAAAATGTGCTCATCGTTTTTAACCCTCTCAAGTTTCTTGCGCTCCCGCTGACGCTGAAAACAAAATGAAACATTTCTCTCAGGTGATTGGTGAAGGAAATGTTATTTTACAATGATCCGTTTTATACACCTTATACTCTTTTAAATATTGGTTCCACTCTATGTGATCACTTCTCAAGGAAAAGCCATTTTGAAACTGATAATTATTGAGTAAACAAAAAAAATCTATATTGGTAAATAAAAAGAAAACACAGCAACTTTTTGTATTTTTGTAAATATACAGTTAGGTGGGCAGTTTTATTTTTGATTAGATAATTCTATTATTATTTGGGGTTTAATCATGTTCCATGTGAGAGGACGTTCTGGTGGCTATGGGTGTTAGTTGCTCTTTCCTTTCCATGTTCATTTCTGCTAGGTGTTCTTTCATTCTCATCCCCAGGGGATAAATGAGGTTTACATTGTGGGTTGATGGCATGGGACTTGTTGAGACATGGTTTTGTGGATTGCCCTGAAGTTTTATGACTGGTGTCCAGTGTCCACTCTGTTTCACAGAGATCACTTATTATAAATCAAAGATGTCACTGATTAACTATCCCTCTGTATTCGCAAAGGAAGCTACAACACATAGCATAGCGTGCCTTAATGGCTGAATGTAACCAAAATTCAGCACCCCTACTGCCAGATGCATACCATTCCAAACCTGCACAATGCCTTTTGCTCAAAAAACTGGAGCTGGCGGCACAGAGTTCAAAACAGTGGATTACTTGACAGAGCAAAAAACTTTTTTAATTACGTAGTAAATTAACCAATAATTTCATATCAAAGTGTCTATTACATGGAAAAAGGCTCATTTCATGGCTGTGATTTAGGTAGGGCCAGGGCCATATTTATTTACGTATTGCAAAGCAAGTTTAAGTTTTTTTGAGTTCCAGAAGTTTCTTGAGTTTCTGACATGTATTCTAAAATTTTTATGGAATTCATATTACATTTAATGAAAAGTTATATACACCAAAGTGTGTATAATGGAAATGCACCTGCTTTTGCCTTTGGATGAGAGACCTCATCCAGTTCAGCAGATGAACTCCCTAATGGTTTTATATTCTCAATATTAACATGGTATATCTAGTTGATGCATTTGACTAACCTTCCTCTTAGCTCTTCGTCTCTCAGCTCTCCTCCTGGCTCTCTCCTCTTCACTGAGGCCATCCTCTCCATTCAGCCCATTCTAAACAACACACACACAGACAAGTTTTGTCACACTGAAAACAAAAGATGTACTAATGTACTGTGACTTCTCACCAAAAACAGCATTTCTTGCACCTGAGAGAGTGCATCTGGACTATGATCAGAATTGGCATCATTCTCTATCTCCTCTGGTGTCTGGTCACCGGAGCCTGTGGAAAAGCAGCAGAACAAAAATTTATTTAAAACAAATTAACTTAAGAATTGTTTGTCACCATACAAAATTACGTTTCTAAATAAATCAAACCTACAAAATAACATTAAGTGCATTCAGCTAAGCATTTTGTTTGACCTTGTACAAGTCATACCAGATATTCTAAATATAAAATAAAAATGAGTTCAAAGTAAAAAAAGCACATACATCCAGTCTACCAAACACAGACACTGCTCTAAGAAAGAGTGGTAGATCATAAAACAAAGTAAAGACAAGTGTAAAGATGTAAATTACTGCAACCCCAATTCCAATTAAGTTGGGACATTGTGTAAAACATAAAAAAATACAGAATGCAATGATTTGCAAATATCCTTAACCCATATTTGGTTTAATACATTACAAAGACAAGATATTTATTGTTCAAATTGATAAACTTTATTGTTTTTAGCAAATATTCATACATTTTAAAACACTCCTTTTAAAAACACTCAACTGAGGACACTAACTGTTGAAGCTTTGTAGGTAAAATCTTTCCCATTTTTGCTTGATGTACAACTTCAGTTCCTCAACAGACCAGGGTCTCTGTTGTCGTATTTTAGACTTCATAATGCATCACACATTTTCAATGGGAGACAGTCCTGGACTACAGGCAGAACCGGGTTAGTACTAGCACTCTTTTAGTACAAAGCCACGCTGTTGTAACACGTGCAGAATGTGGCTTGGGATTGTCTTCCTGAGATAAACGTTTGTGAAAAAGATGTTGCTTTGATGCTATCATTTGTTGCTCGAAAACCTGTATGTACATTTCAGCATTAATGGTGTCTTCACAGATGTGCAATTTACCCATGTCATGGACACAAACACACCCCCATACTATCAGAGATGCTGGCTTTTGAACTTCGTGATAATAACAATCCGGACAGTCTTTTTATTCTTTAGCCCAGAGGACACGACGTCCATGATTTCCAAAAACAATCTGAAATTTGGACTCATAAGACCATGGGACACTTTTCCACTTTGTGTCAGTCCATCTCAGATAAACTCGGGTCCAGAGTAGCCGACTGGGTTTCTGGGTGTTGTTGATATATGGCTTTCGCTTTGCATGGTAGAGTTCTTCTGAGACACAGAAGAAAGAAAAATCCACTTTCAAAATAGCAGAAGTGAGAAGCATATTGTTTGCAGTTGCTGCAAGATAGGTCACATGTCTTAAAGGATGTGTTGCCTTTATATAATTGTAGAAATATCTGCTTTGTGTGATTGCTACAGTTTCATAACACCTTGGTTTAGAATTACAGCATATAAGCGATCAAGACGAGAACAAAACACATTAACTTAGAACTTGGGTACAGTTAAACTGAAGAAGATTGAACACCAAGTAATATACTGCTCACAAAACTAATGAAATTACTTCAAAATGATGCTTTCTAATTAAATATCTCTTAACTTTTGTGAGCAGTGTAAGGAAAAAGTGTATCCAGTTCTTTTAACAATACTTTGTGGATACTTGCTCTCATAATAACTATGCACTGGGCAACAAATTTAGTGTTTAAAATTGTGTTCAATGGTCCTAACAACAAATCACTGGTCAGTAGGTTAAGTAAAGATTTAAAATGCCTTAACTGTCGAAAAAATGACTATCATCTGACTTGTTTTTATTCTTAAAGGAGTAGTAATTAAGTGATTTGGGTAATTTGCGATACCTGCTACAGCCTGATACAAGCCTGAAAACAATCACAATACAAAGTGTATGAAGATGGTCCAAAAAAAGTGTCTTTCAAGATTTGGTGATCAAACAACAGTAAATGCATCTCTACTTCAATTAAGCATGGAGGTAAATGTATCATGATGTGGGAATGCTGCTAGTATTAGCGAGTCGCTCACTTAGAAAAGTCAAATAATGCTTTGGATTACAGAAAAATATTGTTGAAAGCCTTGCTTCCAACAACTGAAAGTTGTTTTCTAGAGAAGAATGAACAACTGTTCTTTAAAAACAAAGACAAAACTCCTGCTCACACTGCAAAGACTACCAATGATGTGGTTAGAAAAGTCCTCAGGCTCATGTTTTGGCCTGGTCAGAGTCCAGATTTGAACTATATAGAAAATATTTGGTTTCAAATCAAACATTGGGAAAAATTAACTCATTAAATGTTAACTCACCAACTGTTTGGGGACTCTTTTCTGTAATCTCTTTACCCACAAGACATGCATATTCCAGAAAATAGAAGAAAAGACTATCACTTACTAAGTTACTTTATCTGTTCATGTAATTATTGCTAATATCCTGACCACGTGTTTGATGCTGAGACCAATTTTGGTTTTGGTCCTTTTTCCCCCCTGTAATGCAAAACATCAAATTATTTTCACATATATGGAGTTCACCATTATTAGAACACCATTATAAGGTAGCCACTGGAGGAAGGAAACATAAACCTTTTTGTTAATGTACACATGCAAATCCAACTGGAAAATAAAATAATTACAGTAAAGCATATTATTGTTATAATCTAACATCAATTAAGTTTACAAGGCTAGTAATTAGTGCTACGTGGTATGACCATACAGTTGTATCACATACTTTAACTTTAAGTTTTCACGGTAAATACCTCTGCTCTGGTAAGATGTACTCAGAGGATTAATTATTGTTCTGAATCAGTCTCGAATCTTACAGCATGTTTCTTCTTTTGCATCTTCAGTGCTCACTTCTCTTTAAAATCCATTTCTGTGTTCTGTTCTATAATCTAACGTAGCATTATCCAGCTGTAAACATAATATTTCTAGGCTGTGGTGAATGTTATGCTACCATCATGCTGTTCAGCGATGTAGTTGTACGCAGTGCAGGTATATGAACAATGCCTAAAATGCATCCAGGAAACGAATACCGGTTGAACTGGTTTATCACACAGCACTACTACTAATAAAAGATGGCATGGCAGAATATTAACCTGACCAGCACTTAGACAATTCCTTGAAGGACCATGTAGCCCAAATATTATTAAAATGAGCTAATACATGCACAACATTTTTTGCTTTGCGTATTCTTTTTAGATTAGATTAAACTTTGTAATTGTGCAGAGTACAAGTACAGAGCCAATGAAATGCAGTTAGCATCCAACCAGAAGTGCAATATACAGTGTTACTTTCATACATTTACATATTATTTATATGTAGTAGTAACATACAGCATATACACAATAATAAAAATAATATCTGCAGTAGATAAATAGAAAATTAATTTAAATTCTTAACATTTTACAGAAAATGCAGTGCAAGACTTACTTCAGAACATCAAGCAGAGCGCTTAAACAAAGGCTATTACAGTATCACCAAACTTACTTCATGACTACTGATGAGTTCACCTTGCCTCAGAATTGGAAAATGGTCACAGGGAATTGTTTCCTATTTTTTTTAACCTCACTGCGCTTGTGATTCTTATAGGTTTCCAGAAAAAGTATGTTTTTCTCTGTCCAAGCACCAAAAACTCAGATTTCTAGTCCATTTTACAGACTTTAACCTCATTTGCATGTCTGCGGATATTGAACTGAGTGAGGATATTGAAAGGTTTATAAACAAAATATCTTTAGAATTATTCAAAAAATATTACAAGATCTAAAAGATATACACTGCATCACAGAAAGGTTTTGCCAAATCCTCTGCTAAAGTGACTCTATATGACGAGAAATTCACCTTACATCTTGCACTACTAAGGGTTTTATTCTGCGATAATGTTAATCTGCTGATGATAACCTGTTATTGCTTGTTACTACAGGAAAGCCTGGATTACTGATATTTCAAACTAATTTAGATAAGAACTGTTTACATTGGGGTAGAATGTTTTATATTTTTACAGTTATTATATATTTCCAGCTATCTTTCATGTGCATAATGACACATTTAATACCTGCAGTTCCAAGTCAATATTTTAAAAACATGATTGAGTGCCTTTCACGTAGGGACGCACCAATCCGATATTAGCATCAGATACTGATCTTGATATTAACAGCGTTGTCTGGATCAGGTATCTGATAATTTTGCCAGTCCATTGGACCAATCGACCACTTTGTGTGCGATGCGTTATATCGTACATCATCAGAAAATGTGTCCGCAATGAGGAAAACATGGAAATGGGAAATTGAGGAGTAACAATGGACTTCAGATAGAAAGATTTATAAATCTAAAAAAAAAAAAAACCCAACTGCTTTTAGTGTCAGTCTCACATTACTGATTCTGTGCCAGTCATATTTAACTTTTCCAGCACACATCAGCAACAGAAACACAGCCATGCACGAATTCAGTTCAGGTACACTCACAGGGTTGTTCATTAGACAGTTGTTAGTACATGTTCATGATAAGGAAATATTAGATTTCAGCAGTATTCTTAGAGCTACCAAACAGTCTCCCTAGGCATATACAGTGCAATAGTAAGTAGAGTGTAGAGTTCTAGCATTATTACAGACACAGCCATGTCTTCAGACTGGAAGAAGTGCTACTTCAGTCAATTCAGTTTACTATGTATGGTGAAAATAATGTGGAGAAACATCTCTGAAAACAACAACATTATACTAACGATTTAAAAGCATTACAAAAGGTTCGTAGTAATCATTTATGCAATTATTTTTATGTTGCTACACGGTACAATATCAATGTCATAGAAAGGTGGCCTTTTTCTATTGTTTGCTTAATTGTGGTTACTTTATTAAAGAAAATAGTTATAATCCTAAAACTATGGGGAAGAAAATTCATTAAAAAAAAAAAAAAAAAGGAAAAAAAATAAGGGAATTTGGGAGAAAATTTAACGGATTTCAAAGTATATTATATTTCATGCTTGCTATGCCAACTAGTAATATAAAAGTTAGTAATGTTTAAGTCAATCCTGATGCCTTAAGTCTCTTTCTTCAAGTTTATGTATCAGAATCGACAAAGTCAAATTGGTGCATACCTGCTTGCAAGTCGCAATGTATTCATTCATATGAATAATCTAATTATTTTATACCACTAAAATATGTATTTTCTTACTATATTGTGATTGAATACCATTGCTTTGAGAAAAAAAATTATATATACACCATGACATGACCGACTTGGAGCTTGTCAAAGTTTTTGTCTAATGCAGCATACATCATGGACAAGGTTAACAGACAAAATACACAGTGACCTCCAACAGCTGACCTTCCTATAAGCCAATAACGCAAGCAAACAAAGAAGCTACAGTCACAATGCACATAAAATCTATGTCTAGCTTTTTTGAAGCAGTGTCTGCACCCATCACAACGCTGTATCCCAAATTAGAAAGTCAATCTACAGTTTAGTCACTAAGATGTTCAATAGCTCAGTAGAAACAAAATGTAGTTTCTGTCTGAAACAGATTGCCAGATAAATCCAATCATTTCAACTGACAAACTTGCCTCATTGGAGTGAATCCTGACACCATACCTTTGATGCAGACTAGCAAAATTGGCTTGAATAATCTAATCATTTTCCAGTTCTTTGTAACTGTAACATATGTCTGGTTTTGGTGGGTGGACCAGGTTTGCAGCCCTTGGCACAGAGCCCAAATCAATAACAAGGGTTGAAGATGTGTTTTACCAAGGTGTGCTGTTAAAAAGGTTTTCATTCACTTCTGACGCTATCCCACTTCTGAGATCTGACTGGTATTTGCTAATGTACACAATGATTATTGATACAACAAAATGTATTTTGTAAGGCAACAAGAAAGATTAGGAAACGTTTAGGTAAAAAATAATACCATAAAATCATGAAAAGAATTGCTTTATTAAACAATCACATTTTCCAGCTTTAATGACAGCTGCATTTAAGTGAACTGAAGTGCACTAATTGGAAACCTAAACCTAAATGTTCCCACAGGGGAACGTTTTGACACGCGCGCGCGCACACTATAAGAAAAGGTATAACAATTTACAGTATTAAAAACAATCATAATGACAAAATAATTTTTGAAATAAAGTCACCATTGCACGCTCGAATCAAAGTAGGAGATATCGGTGCTACAATTGTGGATTCATGTGAAAATGTGGATTCAAATGTACACTGTGGTGAAATGAAGTGCACATTAAAATTTTCACTCTACTGGAGAGCAGGTCACATATTGTTGTTTTTAGTTTTATATGACACACCAGCGCTCTTTACCAGTCAGAAACTCTACATTATAATATTTAAATATAATTTTAAATATGTAAATTTGTAGTCAATTTTGTGAAGAAAAGTTTGTGTATGAACACACTAGACAATAATTTATAGTGTCATCACTGGAATCCTGGAAAACGCTCGTTACTTAACCCATTCTATGTAACAGGAGTGTGTAATAGATCTGTGCTGTCAGATGTAAAAGACTGGGAACTCGTGTTCTGAACTGCCTAATGTGTAATTTCAGCATTGATAAAGTAAACTGCAACATGCATACTTTTTCTTTTTAGCAATGTCTCATTATTTGTTCCTTATTTTAATGAAGTCATTACATTGTCAGAGAGAGTAAGACAGACTTGTGATAAACTGATGAATTACAAACTAATGATTACATCACAGCAGCTTGCTTCATGGTGGTATAAGAACTGGACCGAGCGGATATTCAACTGTTCACAGGAATTACAACATCTGGATGGTGACACCTACGGTTCACGGTGTTCTTTTTTCTGTGGAAAATAAGTCAGTGGCTTCAGCCGTAAATGTCAAGTCACTCGCCACACTAAACACCAACAGTCACATGGCATTAAAAGCAGATGAGAAAAATAAACGATATTCTTGATGCTTTGCATGAATCCTCAGAACCAACAACAAGAAGACTAAAGAATGACAAAACAGTGAAACAACTTGTTTACAGTTTATTCCATCTTGCCAAAAGAGTAAAAGAAATATTAATAAAACATGCATGCAAATACTGCCCCTCTGGTTGCTGCACTTCTGGTGCATTGTCTTCTTGACAGGGGTGCATTTAATACACTGCTTACAAAAATTAGGAGATATTTTAAAATAAAATATCTAATTTTTGTTAGCAGTATGTTACATTTACTTAAGTAAAAAAAATACTTCTAATTTTGTACTTTTGTACTTTTTTAAACCTTGTTAACTTTTTTCTTGGCCCACTGGTTTCCAAGAGCTGGGCTCGGGCATGTGAAAGATTAAAGACTACAGTAGGAGATAAATAAAGTAAATGCTCCAACATCTACATGATGGTGATTATCTTGTGTGGTTTTCTTTGATGAAGGTAGCAAAATTTACCTTTCCATGTCTGTGTTTATGTTTGTGACAGTCTGACAGACAAGGTGTGTTTACATTACGAATAAAAATTAAAAAAAGAAAAGAAAAATTCACTATTAGGACACAGTGTTACCGTCACCTTCACTAAAAGTGTTTAAAATGGGTAATGGTTTTAAATGGTTTTACAGTGTGTTGTAGTGCAGCATACTGTGATTTTGCTTTGAAGTAGATGCTTAAAGTTTGGGTGCATTACACCAGTTTCAGTCAAATGCTACAGCTGTGTGGTAATCATAGCATAACTTCACAAACAACAGTCACAGAGATGCGGGTTCGGTGATCTGTGTCATTTGTCCTGGTAGGATGTCACACACAGACATAAATGCTTGTGATTTAAGAAGAAGAGACTGACAGAGGAGCCATTTCCTGGTGCTGCAACAGCAAACCAGCCCAGCATTAATCAGAAAGGAATTTGAAAGTAAAATTAGGTCAGGTGCTTTCATTTAAGTTGACACCATGTTGAAACAACAAGGATCTATAAAAGACTGACCTTGAAGACGTGTCATAGCATAAATAAATTGGCTTTCTAAAGAAACATAACGGGCGGCATAGTGACTCGGTGGGAAGCACCGCCACCTAAGAGCAAGAAGGTAATGGATTCAATGCTGGGGTTGAGTCCGCGTGTTCTCCCTGTGTCTGCGTGGGGTTACTCCTGGTACTCCGGTTTCCTCCCACAATCCAAAGGCATGCATGTTAGGTTCACTGATTAAGCTAAATTGGCATTGTGTATATAGGCGACTAGTCTTGAGAAATTTTACATTTATGTCATTTAGCAGACGCCCTTATGCAGAGCGACTTGCAATTAATACAGTCTTACATTCCAAGCAGTTGTGGGTTAAGGACCTTGGTAATTTTAGTACTTGTGTGAATATAATATAACCCTTGGTGGGTTAAGGACCATCTGTGGTAGCTTTGCAGAGGTGGGATTTGAACCCTGTACCATCTGGCCCATAGTCCAGTACCTTAAGGTCACCGCATCACCGATAGTGATGTTAAATAATCCAAATTAACAAACAAATAGAAACAACAAATAGAAAAATAGCTAATAGCTAATCACAGTGTAAAAGGTTACAAAAGCATCTAAGGAGAATCCACCAATCCACAGTAAGACATTGTGTACAAACTGAGGAACTCCTTGACCAAAGATGAGTATGCAGTACTGTAGTAGCCAGTGAGGTCACAAAGGATCAACGAGTAACACCTAAGCAACAGTACAGTAAGTTTACTACAGTGGTTTGCATGGCAGAGTTGCAACATTTCTACTCAACACATGTCACAAGGCCAATCAAAAAACTACTGAAAAAATATTATGTGGAAGGATGAGATGAAAATTGAGCTTTTTGGTTTAAATGAGAAGCGTCAAGTATGGAGAGAAGAAAAGCACTGCATTCCAGCATTAATATCTTTTCTGATCTGTGAAGCAGGTTGAACAGTATCATGGCTTGGGTCCTTTTTGACGCACCTGAGTAAAGATGGTCTTCCATCCTTGTGGTGCTAACCACTACACCACCTTGCCACTCACTCAATAAATGAATTGCCAGGTATAATATTTATGTATCACTTGCTGACTGGGTTCTCTTTAATGAATTTGACAACTTAGGCCAGATCTATGCAGAAATTAAAGCAGACATGAAAACTTTTCTGAAACACCACTGAATAAAATTTGCTGGTCACACTACAGATATCGACAGGACATCCATTCACTTCAGAAACAGCAAGCAGTAAAAAGTTAAATAAGTAACCATTTGAACCAACAGAAAAAAAGTGTCCTAGAGGCACCAGTCATACCCATGTGTTTATGTTGCGTCTTTTTTCACAATGTTCCAAAAAAGTGTCAATTTAAGCAGCACTGCTAATAATAATGAAAAGTACAATCCTCCATGCTAATAAAGGAAATCAGCAGTGTGTAGGTAGACTGTCCTATGATATATACTAGGGGTGGGAATCTCTAGGCACCTCACGTTTCGATTCGATTACTATTCAGAGGGCAACGATTATCGATGTATCTTGATTTGTTTTTTTTCTATTCAGTTTTTTTTCTTTACCATGTGACTACTTGAAACAAAACCAGAATGAATTTCATTCCAATATAACAAAACAAATGGAAGCAATTTAGCATATTCCAAAAACCATATAAATAAATATCTGCCCTTTCATATAAGTAAATGAGGTCTACATTTCTGAGCATAGAATCTAAATCTTGAAGATCAAGCAAATAAATTAAATGATGTAGAATACAAATTCATGCGTTACAGAGCTCAGTAAGTGAGTGCTAATGTTTAAGTTTTTGTGTAAGAACAGAAGCTGGTCTACATGTTCAGATGCAAGTGTGCTCGATTATCAACATTTGTTAATCGATTTAGAACCGTTAACTTCCAAATCGTGACGCATCTAAAAATTGCATTTTTCCCCCACCCCTAATATATACCGTATATATTAAACTTCTAAATTTATAATACATTCAACTTACAAGGGATTTGCCAGAACGTATTCCCGTCGTGCTGTTTAGAAGCACTATTATTTTGCTTTTCTTTGATCAATTTATTCTGGTTTTCTAAGCTAGTCTAAGCTTTTAATATAGATAAATCAGTAAAACATGAATGTCAAAAATTAAAGGTAAACAGGTAAACTACTAAAAGTAGCTGATTAAAACATAAAGAACTATCAAAAACATACCCAATAATAACGAGAGTTGTGGAGTGAACTTATCATCATCAGAGTTTCTCAGATTTCTAAGCTTAACTCGGGCAGGAAACTCGGGTAGCGACAGTGACAGAATAATATGTTCTTTGTCATTAGTAAATAATGCAGAAATAGCAAACAAGAGAAGCGATACTGTCCCCAGCAGTAATCTAATAATAATCATTATAATCTACATTGTCAATTATGTAGACTAATTGTTGCAGCCTTAGCCAGACCACAAACAGCACTCCAGCAGTTTCACTTGGTCCCAAACTTAAGACGACTGAGTTGTTGATGCCCTCCTTGTGTCTGTTTGGGTTTAAGCCGGTCTCCTCCAACATTCCAGAGACAAGTGTTAAGGTTATTAGTTACTCTGAACTGGTCCATGACTAGTGTGTTGATGTAACCTTGTGTCTGTTGTGAATATAGTCACTGATGCTGATATGACATTAAATAAAAATA
Organism: Parotocinclus maculicauda; assembly: GCA_034780255.1. Classification (NCBI taxonomy): domain Eukaryota; kingdom Metazoa; phylum Chordata; class Actinopteri; order Siluriformes; family Loricariidae; genus Parotocinclus; species Parotocinclus maculicauda. Next base: position 18,269 of record JAUZSU010112442.1, read on the forward strand.
ATAAGCATTGCCTTCAGGGACAAGGCAACAAACGTTATAGGTTACTGTGAACCAAATCTCTCAGTATCTCAAACAATTTGCAACAACAGCTGCAAATTACTGGCTGACTACAAAACAGAAAGGGCATCTGATTTAAACCAATGGGAATTCTAATAAGCAGTGACTTGCTGTGACAACCCTAAAAAGGGACAGTGAAAACACAAGAAAAGTTGGTGGAAGCTCATCAGCTGAAACACCCAAGGACACTGCTGGATCAGCTGATATCAATGCACATTATTCTTTCCCACCAAGTGCAAGTCAGTCTAGTGTGGTACTTGTGTAGTGTCGTGTATGACTTTATGTTTTATCACAGGTCCTGGAGGAATGTTGTTTCATTTCACTGTGTGTGTACATAGAAATGTCAAACTCCTACTTGACTTGACGATGCCCTGACAGGGATACAATTATTGGATTAGAGCCAAGATGATAGATTGTTCCATTATATTAAACCTCTTCAAGTCACTGTCTTCCATCTCCACACTAAAGTGGAGAAATTTGTTTTGGCTGAAACCTGGCTGTCACTTTCTGTAATGGCCAGTACCCAGTACAGCAGAAATATAAATGAGCCCAGCTTCTAGCCCTTCCTCTAAGAAGAGTCAGGCTCTGCGACAATGGTAACTCTTTATAGGAAAAAGCAAGCAAGTGTGGAGGTATAGCTGCACTATTTATTTAACAGAAAATCTAAAAAATATCAGTAGTTTTATTGTGATGTGGGGAAAAACAATTGATAAACCGCCAATTTTGCAAGTTTTCCCACCTGCCATCTCACAGTATTTGACTGGGAGCATGCGCCATACCTTTGTTAACCCCTTAGAAATTTCTACATTCCCGCATAGGCATGACCACAAACATTGTCAAGTTATATTATATTCACACAAGTACTAAAATTAGAAAAAAATACACAAATGTGACAAAAAATATACTATTATACTACCAAAATCAAATCCAATCAAATTACAAAAAGTGTGGCGAGACTTGTAAATGCATCAAACATGTCTGCTCTATGAAAGCAGGCTTCTACAGTGCAAGTGTCAAAAGTATTAAGGTGACATATAGTGCACGCAAAAATTAAATTATTGCAAAATAAAATTAACCATAATTAAATATCCCCTAATCTTATTTATTTATTTAATTATATATGAAATTACAATTCTGACATTATTTGGGCAGCCGTGGTTTTATGTTTTTTGGATACAATCCGGGTTAGCACCCGGACATCCCTTTCAGACAGCTTCCT
>JAUZSU010112663.1:0-19542 GCA_034780255.1 Parotocinclus maculicauda
TTTAAACTTTTGATCTGTGATTTGTGTTCTATTCTGAATAAAATATTAGATGTTGGCACCTCCACATCATTGCATTCGGTTTTTATTCACAATTTGTTTAGTGTCCCAACTTTTTTGGAATCTGGTTTGTACTTGTGTAGTAGACCCTTTACAGTTTTTTTTTTTTTTTATTTAATTGAATTTTTTTCCCCAAACATTATAATTCTAATGGGCAGGTCATGGTAGTCAGCGCACTAGATGCAGACTTTGACAATAGGAATAGTTGACAGATGGCATTGTGCGTAGGTCTCGAGGGAGTATGGGACTTGCATGCGTTGGCCCATTCCCTTTTTTTGCTTTTGGCCATGCACCACCATTTCATACTCTTCCTGCTCTGGATGCACACTCACACAAACCTTCACTGCCCTAAATATCGGCAGAAAATCAGCACACAGCTTCTGATTTGTTTTCTGTCTCTCCACTGGGCTCCTTCAAGAGCTTGTTTCATGTAATACCTCCCTTTTAATCATGTTTAGCTCAATCTTAATGCTCCTTAAAATTATCTACATTTCTTTTTTTACGCAATGGTACAGCCTTCTAGGATCACAGTTTACATTTGGGTTAAGAGACGAGAACTGCGGAAGTTCTTGGCTCACAAAACGAGCGCTCTGTTCATCTAATTAAAAGACTTTTTGTAAGGAACCACAGGCACATGCATGCAGAGTGACAGCATAATAACACTCACTGACACAAATTCCTTACTCACTGGTTAAGCAAGTAAAGTGTCTTAAGAATTTTTTGCTAAAAAGGAAAATAAAATTTTAAGTTTTCCTCCAAAGACTGGCTCAGTTCACTACACGAACACCACTGATTTTAAACATTATTAGCATGGCATTTAAATGAAGCCACCTTTTTCTTCATAACTCATACGTCTTCTGAGGTATATTTTGGGCCTGCCAGATGAGGGAAGATTCTGATCGGAGGTAAGCTGTAGAGATACAACAGATGTGTAAATTGAGACTCGTGAGTGGAATCCTTCCCGATGCATTGAAAGATTAAGTTTCACTCTGGGGTTTTGGGGAATCAGGTTTCAACTGGTAACTGATGGTAACTGATCTAATCTGCATACTTTTATACTGCTATTTTATGAATATTACCTATTTCCATGAAAGATTGCCAAATTATTCCACCATTATGAACATGTAGAAGTAACATTAAGAAATTACATATTAAGGTACATAAAGACAGTTGCATTTTAAGTGCCGTTCTTTAATTAAATCTTTCTTGGCTTGCAGTATAGACTATTTATTATCTATGTTATAACTGATATAATATATAATTCTAAACACTATTTATTATTAGCTCAAAATTAATCATACCCATGTCAAATTTTGATAAATTTTTATTTATTTTAGTTAACTAGTTTAATAGGTTTCTTCTGACTGAAAGTGACAAACAACTGGTCGAAAGTTGATAAGATGTTGTGCTAGCAATTTTAATGATATAGCTGAACTTCTTTGTCTTCATTTTTTCTTAAACATGCTATGTCAAAAGGTAGTTCCATACCATTCCAAAATGCTTTGGTAATTACTACCATGTTGGAGAAATTCATTCTAGTAGTTTTCTAGTCATGTACTACTCATGCAATGATTTGCGAATAATGGTTGTAAAAAAATAAACCAAAACAATGACTGAAACCAAAGCTTAGTGAGGACCTCCGGGTGCATGTTGTTTGCTCCAAGATGAGGAATGACTTTAAATCCACTTTACTTCTCAAAAACAGGCACAGAAAAGTTTGCCTAGCCTTTGCAAAAGCAAGTCTGTTTAAAAAAAAGAAAGTTTGCAGTCATCAGTTCTGCAGGAAAAAAAAATGCATGATGTTTGGACTCAGTCAAGCTTTTTTTTTCATTTGTATACTTAGCACATTGGTTTGGAGTCTTTGGCAATTAGTTTTTTATTAATTCTTCACAGACAAACCCTATGACTCAAATAAAAAATCACTATAAATTAAATGTGGCATGGGTATGCGTATGGTTAGGTCTACATGTTGGCCAAGTTAGACCTCTCTATACTGGAAGCCGGTTTTCCATGCTTGTCTGTTTCCTCCCTCTCTCTCCTTCTCTCTTTGACAGAATGCCTGTAAAGGTTAATGCTAATAATAACAAAGGCCTGTGTGCCACTGCTGAATCCAGGCCAGTAGTGGAGTCCCAACGAGAGTGTGTGCTTTATGAGAAAGCTCAGCATTACCCTCAGCTGTCCACTTTTCCTCTGATAACCCCAGCAGCTATAGTTTTATACTAACCCAGCACTTTCTTAGGAACACTATATGAATACTGGTTAGGCCTCTGTTTTTCTTTTGGGCCTCTTCCTAATTCTCCCTGGATTCTATAAGATGTTGCAGAAATTCATTTGAGAATCTGCTTCATGTTGACATTATTGCATTACACAAGTTTTCAGGTGCACTTTCATATTGCGAATCTCCTGATCTACCACATCCCAAAAATGAGAAGTTGGATTCAGACCCAGTGACTGGGAAAGGCCCCTTAAAAAAAACGGAACTGTCATGTTCATAAAACCAATTTCAGCAGACTTTTGATGTGGTAGTTTATCATATTGGCAGTAGTCATTAGAAGATTGGTAAATTGTGGCCATAAAGGTATGCACTGTGTTTCAGATGTTAAGACTGGTCAGACCATGCAATGTATTTGTTGTCTTCAACTGTCTAGTTCTGGTGGGACTGTGTTGCAGCGTTCTGTTGTTGGCTGACAGAAGTGGAAGCTGACATGGTGCTTGGTGTCCTATCTACCTCAAGATTCAACATGTGCATTCAGACATGCTTCTTTGCTCACCACAATTCTGCAGGGTGTTAGGAGTTACAGTAGCTTTTCAGTCAGCTTGCAGAGAAAGCTTGAAGGAGCACCTCCTCAACTGGTGGTCTACTATGTGACATAGTAGACATCTGCCCAAAATTTGACCTTCAAAATGTAAAACTTTTAATTGCCTGCAAATTTTAGATTAAACACTCATTTCAGATTAAACACTAAAGCATCAAATACTCCATGAAACATGAATGAAGCTGAAGAAATTTAGTACACAAAATCGCAAAAAAAAAGTTATCACTACCTGATGTATAAGCAAAATGTTTTAAATGCATCAAATGACAACCACGCAAATTAAATTATCAAACTTGATTATAGCGAATACATACCAGATGACCAATGTAGATAACTAACTATGGCTATATAATTTCATTACGAAAATCATTACAGATAATGTGTAGTGTCAAGGCACTTTCTTTAAGCTAAGGCAACCAAGCTAAGGCACAAATAATGTGGTGAATTGGAAGGTTCAGGGTTCAAATCCCACTTCTGCCACAGCTGTGTCCCTGAGCAAGGCCCTTAACCCACAAATTCAATATTTGTTGCACTCAGTGAAAAAAATGGTCAGTTGAATTCAGAAACTCTCCAGTCGAATGTTGATCTTTAATCTATAACAAGAATGCTTGTGCAATATATCAATATCTTGTCTTCCTTTCCTTTTTCCTAATGACTTCTTGTTTGGAAATGTCCTGTCAAGAGAAAAGAATGATCTCATGATGTCTGCATAAACTGATGATTTCACTGATACAGATACTCCAACTTAAAAAATCATGAATATGTAACTAAAAGCTAACAGCATTCATATGTAAAGGTACATGAGCAAAATTGTATGTAGGAGTTTATGTTGGAAATAACATTGGCTTTAATTGTTTTTACTGCTGTCATAGCCACTTATTTTTACAACTTAAAAACTACGTTTGAAATTCACATTTATTTGAGTTTTGAGGGTGAAATAAAAAGAACATTTTAATTCAGTTTTTGGGACAAACTGAGAGCTTTGTTGCACACTTACCTCCCAGTTCTGTTCGTTGCTTCTCCATAACTTTAGACGGTGTGCTGCCTCAAAAAACCTTTGACTGATGACACTGTGAGACATAGAGCACTATAAAATGTCGCTTAGAAACCAGGCCTGTTACCACAGATATGACACTTGACAATTTTTGTTTAATAACTTAGCATCCTGGCTTTGTGACATTTTGTGAAAATTAAGTAAAATATTTATATTAATGGTGTATTTTCTCCTTATTAAGTATTGTATATGATTTATATAATCACTCGCTGTTGAGCAAAGGCATTATAGCCTAACCTTGAATTTGCACTTATAAAACAATTCCAGACACAAGGATAATTATGCAAATTAGTCTGCAGTTATGACCATAACATTCAGACGACCATGGCTATTCGAAGAAAAACATGACCCAAACAAGAGAAATGGAAGTAGAAACAATTCTAAAGACTATTTAATTCCTTCTAAAAGATGGTGTTGCTCCAGTCAGGATAGAAAAATCTAAACAATATGCCATGAAAATAGAATCCAGCACTGATGTGGCCAGAGGTATTCATTCCAACCAAGCACCAGACACACCTGGTTGTTTAATATCTGCAGGTAACAAAGAAAATGAACAGATGAAACTATGCTGATTTATACATTAGAGTAGAGGATGGAAGCCTGGCTTTTGACTGTTCCTGTTAAATAGACCAGCTGGTTTCAACACCTAGTCTAGCTTGATACTGCTCTAAGTGGGTCTCTTTTGGAGAAGTGCTAACTTGCTCACTGCAGGGGTTTGTGTGGAATGTTTGAGCTTGTTTTTTTGTCAGGAATACTGTTACTAGTATACATCAGTGCCATCAGTGCCAACTTGCAACTCTTACTACACACTACATATGGAAATGTACAGTTTAGTACTATGTATTAAAATAAGATGTTGCAGCATTATAAAAGGTCCATGGAAACACTGGTATGCATTTCCTGGTGGGTTATTGACCCTTCCTGGTCTGTGTGTAGGAGCTGTTTACCTTAAGGAAGGCATATAACCTCCAACTTCTGAGCTCGGTTGCCAGAAGCTCTCGATAAGGGTGCCTGCCGAATGTTGTAACACTAAATGCATGATGACAATTCTCTTTCCCTCTCTCTTCTTTGACAGGCTCGGAGAAAGGATGTGTTCCTGCAGGAGCGTTATGGCCATTTTAGTATAACCGATCCATTCCTGGCCCTGCAAAGGGACTTTGAGTCTGGCCCTGGGACAAAGGAGCGACGGGCTGTTAGTGCAAGCCCCATTACTGTACTTGAGGCTGTCATGGCCCACTGCCGCAAGATGCAAGAAAGGATGTCTGCACAGCTGGCAGCTGCTGAGAGCAGGCAGAAAAGGGTAGGGTGTGTAAGTGCGTTTGTCTGTCTGTCTGTCTGTCTGTCTTGTTTTAATTGAAGATATTTGTCTCTTGGTCTTTGTGGTATGTGTGAGAGACCCATAAGTTTAGCTGGTTCTGTTTTTTGTCAAGCATAAATTGTATATAAACAATTGTGTAAACACATCTTTACCAGACCTTATATGGCATTTAGTATTTAAGCTAAACATTGCTCATAGGAAGAAACAAAACAACCCGTTTGGTCATAGACCAAACCATTGCTTAAACCATAGCTTCATCTCAGTACTTGACAGGGTGCCTGTGATGCACTAAAAGTTCAGTAAATTAAAAAAATGCACATATAATGTGCAATGTGTCATACATTTACTTTTACGTGTTTAATTTCAGACAGTATGACCCAAGATATTTCATGTTTTGTAGGCGGACAGGTTGGTACTCGTACCCTTTTCTAAGGGCTCTGACACAGCCCTATACCATGACAGATCCTGTCCTGTGGATTTTATTTGCTGCTAACAGTATGGATGGTCTTTTTCATCTTTGGTCCAGAGCAAACAGCGCAATATTTTTTCCATAAAAGCTCAAGATACTGATTTGGCTGACCACAATACATGTTTCAACTGTGTGATGGTCCATCCTAGATTTCTCCAAGGTCAGAGAAATCAACGTCGCTCCTGTACATGGTTAACATGAAGCTTCTTTATTGTACTGTAACGTTTTAAGTGGCATTTGTGACTGTAACTATGTAGTGTAGTTCTTACCAAAGGTATGCCAAAGTAATCACTTGCCTATGCCATTAGTTATTGTTGAATGATGTTTCTTGATGCAATGCTATCTGAAGGATCTGAAATCACATTCAGTCAATTTAGCTTGCGCCCTTGCCCTTAATTGCACTGAAATACATTTTAACACAGCATTTGTTGACAAGTTCGAGATCCTCTGCCCATATCTACCACTCAAAGATGCACTCTCGTGTGAATTTAGCTTTTTTATGAAATGATTTTTACAATCACTTCTTTGGAATTGTATCATGTCAGTTTTTTTTGTTTGTTTCATTTCATACTAGCTCTAAATTGTCTCTGTCCCAGCTTTTTTTGAATGTGTTACAGGCCTCAAATGTAGGAATGGATGTATATTAACAAATGAATGACAAGACAAAACATTAAATATCTTGGGGTCAAACTAAAAACCTCTGATTTGAGATTGTAGTTTAGCATTGTTTTTAAGTCCCATGTCAAAATTCACATTATTGGACTGACTAATATCCAGTAGTTGCAGCCAGGAAGTCCTGAGTTATAATGAGGTCCTAGACCAAAAAGAGAAGGTACAGAGTGAGTGTTAGCCCTGAAAGCTATCCTTCAGAACTTTACTGCACTCTCAGACTTGATGATCGAGCAGCTGGGAACATTACCACACAAATAAACAGAATTTCTTTCTCGTACACTCGCTTCTTATTTTGCACTTGCTTTCATATCATGCCTATGAAAAACACCAATCAGATGAATTAAAGATGTCTGAATGACTACTGCTAAATACTGCTCAGTCCTTTTTGATTACCTTTCAATGAAGTGTTTTATATGTAGTACCAGTCACAGATTTTGACACACCTATTGAAAATGATACACTGATCAGCCATAACTTTAAACACTGACAGGTGAAGTGAATAACATTTACAGTGTGATGCTCTGGCCAATGTTCTGGTGTTAGGTTCTGACATTTTTGTTTATGTTGCTTTAACATGCTTTGAATGTATGTGCCCTATAATGGCTAGGCGCCCTGTCTAGGGTTGTTCTTGCCTTGCGCCCTGTGCTGCACTGGCTCTCGCGCGACCCTGTTCAGGATTAAGCGGATAAGAAAGTAAATAATAATAAACAGATGTTTTGGCTGATCGGTGTATGTTAACTAACCATAGTTCTTATGACACGGGTTATTTTGTATTAAGTTGTATTTACATGTCATAATACCTTATACGCAAGTTATTCGCAAGTCTGTATATAAACATACGTTTCATTTGCTTTTTACTCTAATAGTGAATGAGTGTGTCTGCTGTTATGACAATGTGTTTAGCTGGAGTTAGAGAAACTGCAGCTGCAAAGTCTGGAGCAGGAGCACCGCAAACTATCAGCACAGCTGAAAGATGAGCGTGAGAAGAACAAGCATGTTGTGATGATGCTGGTACGTGAATGCAAACAGCTAGCAGCACGTGTGGTGGAGGAAAGTCAGCGTGTTGAGGAACTCTCATCAAACTCTGAGCAGGAAGGCAGAGCCTCCGGTCGCCTAGAGGAGGAGCTTGCTGCTGAGCGACGCCGCTGTCAGCAGATGGAGGCGGAGATGGAGAAACAGTTGGCTGAGTTTGATACAGAGCGTGAACAGTTGCGTGCTCGACTAAGCCGCGAGGAGAGTCGTGCTGCCGAGCTGCTGACCGAAACTGACAGTTTACGCCAACAGGTGAAGCAGCTCAGGACTGAGCGGAGCAAAGATGCCCCATCTGTGCCTCCAGCAGCGCACACTGCACAAGCAGCAGTAGCAGTCAAGTCTAAGAGCATAACATCAGTGGCTGTGGGCACGGACTCAACCAGCTGCAGAGCAACCGCCTCCCAGACAGATGCACCACCTGATAATGAGGTGCCCAAAAAAGGGCCACTGACGATCCCTGTAAAACCCACTGGTTCAGGTTACACTAGCATGGTCCTTCCCAAAACTCCTGCTGCTGTGCGGAGCCTGCACCATGGGATCAGTCACACAGAAAATGGAGGGGAAGGACAGGTGGCACTAAACTCAGCTCACAGTTTACACTCCCCTGGTACAGCTGCCACTTTACCTACGGGAGTAAGTCCCCGTGTCCAGGCAGCCCGCTACAAATTCCAGCCTTCAGCCTCAGAGCAGGACCAAAATGGTATGGCCAGCCAGGGCCCCCCATCACGGGACCTATCCCCTACCAATTTTGCCGCCAAACAGCAGGCACGCCACACAGTCACACAAGTCCTCTCACGATTTACCAGCCCACCAGCAGGGGGCCCCCCTGCCACCCTACGACCTGGCCTGTCCCACTCCACCTCTGAGGGGGGACCCTTTGCTGGGCGCCTGGGTCATCCACAAATCGGTATCAAGTCACCCACTGTGGCACGCATCGACAGGGGCAACCCACCTCCTATCCCGCCTAAAAAACCTGGACTATCTCAGACACCATCTCCACCCCATCCTCCAATCAAAGTTTTGGGTGAACCCAGCAGGTCTCCTGCGGTAGGACAAGGAGCGGGCCCAACTAAGTCGGCCAGCACCCCCCAGCTTCCGCCCAAGCCCTCCTTGGACCTGGGGGGTTCAGTGCCAGCCTTGACTGCATCTCAGGTGGGTGTCCCCTGCCCTGGCAGGCAGCAGGGGCCACAGGCAGCAGCATGCGTGGAATGTCCCCCTGTCACCAACACCTTTTCCACCATCGCATCCATTGTCAGTAGCCCGTCTGTAAACCCTGCTAGCGTTCCATCCCATAGCTCCCAGCACCCAGACAGCCCCCTGGCAGCAGCATCAGGTAAACAGGTGTTCAGGCTCCCAATCAACGCTCCTACTGTTTCTCCTCTCTCCTGCGCTACTTTCTTTCTATGCCCACTATGTGTCTCCAAATAAAAGTACAGAAACATAAAAAGAAGCCATTATATTTCACTTTCACTTATTTTGAACCCCCACTGATGCATTAGACAGAGATATACATTTGTGCAGTGTGGTGTTTTCCTTAAAATATTAGTAACATCATAATAAGGACACCCTTTTTTGCTTAATAATAGTGCACTGTTATGGGTCTGAGGTTGACACATCCATCTTTACACGAATAGCTGCGTCTTCAAAACACTTCCCTGTAACCCACTCCACTCTGAAGCTGATGCCAGAGGCTGCTCTTTGCCTTTTGTACTCTCCACATCTTTTTGTCTACAGCATGTCTCTGCATCCTGTTCCCTACCACTAAGCAAATAACTTGGAATGCCTTTATCCTTTTGGCTTTTGGCCGTTTCTCCTTTTTCTTCAATTCCAAAGAATGATGCGATAGTGATCTGTTGCTGCAACACCCAACTGCCCATGTTTTATATTGCCAATTGATAATAATGCACATATGATTAAATCTTAAATGTTACTAGGAAAAGAAATTACAAACTTACAAACAACATAACTACATTTGAAAACAAAATATCAAGTATTAAGATTTAATATCATGTATTTGTAAATACAGATAAACGACTCAGTAGGTCATAAAATACACAGGGCAGCACAGTGGTGCAGCTGATAGTGCTGTCTCATCATGGCTCTAGTGATCCTTAATTGGATTGCTGGCCCTAACACAGTTTGTATGGTGTGTGCAGCTTTCTCCCTGTGCCAGTATGATTTTCCTTCAGGTGCTCTGGTTTCCATTTCCAAGACCTTTTAGATTAATGGACGTCAATAAAATTTGTGAGCGGGTCCTCTGATGGATTGGCGCACTGTCTAGGGTTGGGTCAATCCTTACTCTGCTGATTAGACTCTGAATTGGATTTAGTTAATTAATTAGGGTGCTTGAGTGTCAGACTGGTTAAAGGTAGCCCATCACTTGACTGGAAAATGGTACTGGGATCTTCTTTGGACACTGCAACAGCAAACACTATGCAGCCCAGTGATGGACTCCAGTGATTGAAGCTTACGCACACTGCGTGATCAGGGGAAAGCAGCTTTCAATGTGCATAAGCGTGCCCTGGACAGGATAGAAGTCCTGAGGCCCTGTGAAGTCCCTACGTCTCATGGTCAAGGGCATTGACATCTGTCTTTATTTAAAGCATAGAGCACAGGCATAAATTTGTCTTACAGGTGTTGCACAGGTGACTGATGCAGCACTGGGGGATGTTCCCCCGACCAGCCCAGCCAGTTGGCTCCTGGAAGTCTGTCACCTCGGTGGTGGGCTGTCATCTTAAAACACTGCACCACCTAAGAACTCACAAGGGCAAACTGACTTGTTTACACTTACAAGTCAAATGTGCCTCTTGTCAGCCAGACTGAAATCTGTTTGCTGTGACCCACGTTACATGTAAATCAGCTTGTAACACTGGACTACCTGCTTCCTATGTCGTTTACTGTTTATATAAAAAAAATGGATGCAACTTTATTCTGATTTTAAGGAAATTTAATGTGCCAACTTTGGTAGTTCAGGTTAACAAGCGGACAGCTTTTAAACAGAATTACTACAGCACTGATGCTGAAACAACGAGAGCAAACTGGAAGGAGCCGTTCATATTACATTTTCTTTTCGAAAGTGGTATCTGCCCACATTTAAGGTAGGCGTTGTTTAATGACCATCTGAGCGACATTTGTTCACTTTAACGCAAGAAACGCCAGTCCAACATGACCAACATATACCTAGAAGCACCACGCTCCTATAAATTAATCGTTGGAACATCCTAAAAGTAGCACCATGCTGGGTTTACCTACATAAGGAGCAGCTAGAGCGACTGAGGTCTTAATAATTATAAATTTTTTTATTTTTTTTTACGTAAACAGCTGCTCAAATTACTAAAGGTTTACCGTATGTTTTAACTTCCATAAATATTATTTATGTCATCCTTCAGTGGATTATTTAGTAATGTGTTTACTACATGAATAAGTAGAAACTACGTTACAATTTGTTGTGCACGAACACTCATAGTTCACGGAAACAAGCAGAGCCATCAAAAGGTCTACAAGTGCTGTGTCTGTTTCATCTACTTACAACTACAAGTGCTGAGTGTCTGTCAGTTGACCAGAGTGACTTCCTACTAGTAGTGGTGCACTAGATTTAACTACTTAAAGGTTTAAAGTTTTTAAAAGGTGCCCTTTCATTTTGTTAAGTGGACCCATTCCCTAATGGTTAGGTGCACCAGCAAGTTGATTATTATCTGTTATATTTATACTACATTGGCATAAAAAGTCTGACTACATTTACTTAGAAAAATGAAAAACTTACTTGCATTCACAGCTCAACGAGTACTCCTCCTGAGGTGGTTTGAGGAATCAGATTGGTACCTTTCTCTTAGCTTAAAGAAAATGGAAATAATTCTCTGAAGTCACAACATTTGATCCAATAGCCATCTTTTCCGAATCAAACCCATAAACAACATTAGAAATGGGTGATCCAGTGTTATGAACTGATCTAAATGTGACGTGGGGTACAATGTTCGTATTTCAGTGTGGCTGACTGATGTAAGTGAAATGCATGTGCTTAAAATCTTGGCCACATACAATACAGGTACATTATGCACAAAAAGACCACGTGTACATGGGGTCTCTGTTGCTTTAAATTCCACTATGGACAATAATAAACGTTTAGATGTCAGTAGTTAAAGTGCATTTACTAGACTGACTAGAATTGACAGCAGTGCCACTGGAAGAAGCATGTGGCTTTATATATCTAACTATCAAATGTGAACCAACTCCTTGTAAACAAATCTTCTTGCATGCATGTTACAAACACCCCCCTCCCATGGCTTTACCTAAAACATTTTTTAAATGCTCCATGCCTGTACACCTTTCATCTGTCTCTTGATTCCAACATCTTTATGTATCATACTCACTTTGAGATGAGTTTAACAGATTTGGTTTGATGTGATTTGCCTTTCATATCTAATTTCTTTTTCTCCTTTTATTTGCATTGTGAAGTGATGTGTAGTTTAAAATTGAATAAATGGTTTTACTGACTTAGCAAATTAAACATTACAGGCAGAGATTTTGGATGCAAATTTATGTCTTGTTTAGTACCATATGTGTGATGTCATGCCAAAACATGGGCCCGTTTGACACAGTCACAGACATCCACAGAGCAGCTGAGCTGGATTAGTCTGTTGTGTGCTAAAAATGTTTTAAAGCCAATTGAACAGTATCAGGTGATGTAGTAGTTTGCTGAGCACATTTTGGCATAATCTGTTTGCACTACCTACATTTGTTTAACTGCTCTTGCTTGCTCCTCCCAGGCTGGTGTCCCTCCATAGTCCCCACACTATCCTGTGGTGGCCCTGTCCCCCTGGATGACGGGCACACCCTATTGCTCCAAGCTGCTTCCCAGGGAAATGTCACTTTATTGTCTATGCTGCTTAATCAAGATTCATCAAAGGATATTTGTTACCTCCAACAAGACCTAACCTCTGCCTTGTTTTCTGCTGCTCAAAATGGACAAACAGGTACAGGCAATCTGTTATGTTCTTTTGTAGCTGTAGCTTTAAGCATAATGTTAAAGATCTATGCCTGGCTTGTACTGCTAATTTAATGTAAATGACTGACTACTGCTGGTAGATCATTGTCATCACTGGAATGAGTATTTATTATATTTGCGTCTAAATTAAAAGCACAGTGCTAATGCTGTTTCCAAAGTGCGAACATAACAAATACGTTTTTTGTAGAATGCTTGAATCTGCTGCTGAGTTTGGGGGTGTCTGCTGATGCTCCTGATGAAAATGGATTTACCCCGTTACACTTTGCTTCTGCTAACGGCCACCATAGGTGATTGATCGTTTTGTGAACCTATGTACTGTTAGATCTTGTTCCGTTTGAAAATCAAACACCTGACCTATATTTCCACCTGGTTATGTACTTGTAGATGCGTGAGGGCTCTGCTGGACCACAACATGGAGGTGAATTATGAGTGTGTAGGTGGCCAGACTGCGCTTATCCTGGCCTCCAGGCAAGGCAGTGCAGATTGTGTGACAGCCCTGTTAGATGCTGGAGGAAATCGCTCCCACATTACTGAGGTGAGTTCTCTGATAACTATACAATTTAATTATACCCTCTGTTCCTATTGCAATCATAATTGAGCAGTGGTTACTGCCTTACACTTCATGCTTTACGGATTGTCTCAACAGAATCACCTTGTAATGTGCCTGTCTTAAACAAATGTTATTAGAAGAAAATAATCCTCAAGTGTGGCCACAGATGTTGGTCCTTCCCAGTCAAATGTATATAGAATTTGGTAGTATGAACAAAATCAACAAAAAACTAAATGGGTTTTCAGTGTTTGTGACTGTATGAAATGGCTAAAAGAAAATAGATTTGCATATGGACAAGCTAAATTAAACCAGCAGTAACATAATAAAAACAAGGTGGAGATGGATTATTTATTGTGGATGATCGGCTAAACGTGATATTCATCAAAGAATCTCATATCTTAATTGTCTTAAAAAAGTCTCTCTCTCACAAACACACACACACTCATGAACTAGGGGCACTATAGGGACCCTAATAGACCTAACACCCAACATGTTTAACACCTAAACATAAAACCTGTCTTTGGAGTAAATTTTGCTGTGAGGCGAAAGTGCAACTGTCCCAAACACTGTGGCACCCTTGTTTTAATATATAACAATTTCAAATAATATTGATCTTTTTTATTTTCTGATCATTTATCTTGGAGTTTTTAAAAATAAACATACATTTATTGGTGGGCTTGTTGCACACAGGAGAACTGCACTGCTCTTCATGCTGCAGTGAGTTTTGGTCATGTAGATGTCCTGAAGCTTTTGCTGTACCACCCATCTCCTGAAACTGTGACAAACCTGAACGAACAGCAAATACACTCCAGGCCAGTAATAAGTGGCAACATTATCAACCATGCCAACCAGGATGGCTGGACTGCTGCCCACATTGCTGCATCCCGAGGCTACAAGGTGATGGAAGTTTTTGTATACACATGCACCCTTGCACACTTGTATTGTATATTGTATATTTCCAGTATGTCCACTTGAGTTGAGTTAAGGATGTGTGACAGATGGTAAGTATCACTCAAGTTGTGTCTCTGGACTTTTTAGGAGTCTTGTACAGCCAATTTCCAGTTCTCTTCTTTAACCGACCCATTTTTGAGTGCCAAACCACATGTTACTACACTCATGGTCAGTTGTGCCATTACACAGAAACCAAGAGGAGTAACAGATGTTATTGTGTTTTTCAGAAGTGCCTTGAGGCCTTATGTAGCCACAGCGAACAGGATATTGAGAAGAGGGACAAATGTAATCGCACTATTCATGATGTGGCCACAGATGACTGTAAAGA
This sequence comes from Parotocinclus maculicauda, assembly GCA_034780255.1. Classification (NCBI taxonomy): domain Eukaryota; kingdom Metazoa; phylum Chordata; class Actinopteri; order Siluriformes; family Loricariidae; genus Parotocinclus; species Parotocinclus maculicauda. Next base: position 14,253 of record JAUZSU010112663.1, read on the forward strand.
CCTACTGGAGAACCTGGGTGATTGAGCGTTTGTTTTTAATTATGTTATTTTACCACTGGAAATCAGGTCACATATACATTCATAAATAAGATTTCATTCCCATCCCCAGTAATGTATAGTGTTAATATATTATTAAATCAAGAGGTATTAAATTTTATCTTGCATATTATCCAGATATTATCTAGAAAACATAATTATGTGGCTGAGTACAGTAACTCTAAAAGTATATAAGCTTTCCTTGCTTGTTGTGGACATTCAGTGCTTGTAGAAAATCATTTATTTTATATATATATATTATATATATATATATATATATATATATATATATAATCATGCTGTCAAACCCCATTTCCAGCTTAATTTACACTCTTTGCTTCACTGCATTTAAACATCAACAAGTCAACAATTCTGATTTTTTTTTACTTTCTTTTCTATTTTTAAAATTATTTTTTATATTTGCGGACAGTCATTACTCCATGTGAAAACTGAAGGAAACACTTTGAAACTGTCTGACTGGGATGTAGTGCCTGTTTTGCATTTGCTCAGCAAATCAAGATAAAATTGGCTTGTTACTGCCATGATTTTAGTGGGTCGTTGCAATATTTTACTGGGGGACGTACCCTGAGCCTGCAATGTTTTTTGTCTTCGTGCTGGAAGGTGAGCTATCTTCAGCTGTCCAGCAAAGACCCAGAGGTTTTCCTCAACAATATGTTTGTACTTGGCAACATCCATTTTGCCATAAGTCCTGACTGGCTGCCCAATCTGTACTAAAGAAAAACATCCCCACAACATGACGTTGGTACCATCATGTTTTACGTATGGTGTATTGTATGTGGTTCAGTCTTGGTCTCATCTGACCATAAACTATTTTTTTTTACACTATTCATTTTGGGACTTCATAAGGAGAGTCTTCTTTCTTGCATACAGGCTTTGTGTAAAGATTGAAATTGTTGTCCCATGTACAGACTGACCAATATCAGCCGTAAAGACTTGTAAGTTGTGACTTGATGTTGTCTTCTTTTTCGGCCCACAAATCAGCATTTTCTTGGCACAGTCATTCTGTGGAGTGACAGACTGATTTAAGCAAGCTGTTGGTGATACTAAAGACATTCCACTTTGTACTAATGTTCTTAATGGTAGTCCGCGGGATGGTTAAAACCTCTTGCTAATTTGTGTCTGTCCACAGCTTTATGTAACTTTGATGTAATAATAGGTAGGAATTCAGACAGGATACTATGATTTTTCTATCTATGTCTTTTTCAGCTTATTGTAATCCTATAGCATTCATACATTGCTCTGTGTTTCCATTAGCACTGCTTGGTTTACTCATTTCTTTATACTTTGACTTTTTCATTGCCCCTCCCTACTGAACATGTGTGCACTGGGTCCTGTCTCTCTCAGACTGCTACAGGGTGGTGGTGCAGATACACGCTGGCTCACCCCAGCACCTGTGCCCTGTCGATGTACTGGAAAGTGGCACCACCATTGGGACGGTTAGCATCCAACGCTGCACCAGTTGGTCAGAACTAAGCCAGATTCTGAACCACCTGTTTACCCGTCATCTACAACTCGTGTGTGGGAGCTGGGAGTTGCAAGAGGAGCCGGAAGGAACGGATATATCCCTGGGCCTCTCCTCAGACAGTGTGGCCTCTGTGAAAATTGGTAAGATCCACGAACAGCACAGAAATAAATTTTTATTTACAGGACAGCTGTTTAGGTTGCTTGCTTTTATTTATTGTTGGATTCTTTAATACTGTTACAGAAATGTGCACAATTACTAAGTCTAGTCAACCTGCTCTGGTCAATTATGGCTATTCATGTTTTGGCACTCATGCACACCCCACTATGTTAATAAACAGGAAATTATTCATGTTTGAAAATGTGCAACATCTGTTAAAGGACACATTTTTTTTACATTGCCCTTACAAATTCCATGTTTTGTGATGCGCTTAGACTTGTGATGTAGACAACTGTTGTAAAAATCCTTAGCAGGCACGCTATCACATTAGAGCTGAGTAAATGAATACATTTATGATTTATTGCTTTTTTGTCATTGTTCGTTAAATACCCTTGCAGACATGGGAAGAACATGCAGACTCCACACAGGCAGGGCCAGACCAGGACTCGGACTAGTGAACAGTGCGCCACTCTACCACCCATAAAAATAAAAACACTTGTGTGTTATTAATGTCATGCAACCATCCGTTCCTCTGTGTGTGCAGTTAATAGATTAATGGTCACAAATGGCCTTATGAAAGAAATAAGAGACTTGGATTTGTGGTTGGTCTGCTATGACGGGGAAATTATCCATCTGAACAGCTGTTGCTTATTAGAAAAACTCTTGCACAGTTTTAATTTCCCAAATATGCACAACATATATCAAAAGCTTGCTATGGTTAGGATCATAAAGTGTTAAAGCACATGTATACACACACCCTTGCACTCACTTGCTAATAAACAAAAACATTTGCCCTTCCAGGCCTGCACACTTTTAACATAATTAGATGCACCCTGACTGACTCTTTGAAATGTCTTTCTCATCTGGGTGCTAGCCAAATCCCCACTGGGCCAAGTAGGGAAGGAGTTGACACTGAGCACCAACTAAGTTTGGCCTGACCTCATGGTTGTCATGCATGACTATTAAAAATAAACCCAAAGTTATTTCCTAACGCTTTCAGCTCTTCTTTTCCTCACACACTTTTGTTTACAATATTGTCAGTTTATGCCAAACTGTTCTGCAAAAAAGTACTTTCCAAATAAAAAGACTAGATGCCACATATTGAGATATAACATGGGGATCACTGCTTTCGATCCATGTCGTAATTTAGGATATTAAAACACATATAGTTGGAAAAAAAATCCTACGTTTTATCTGTATTATTTTGAGTATTTATTAAGGGTGTAACAATGCATCATGACATGGATATATACGATGTCGCATGCTCTGTTATGCCATCTAATACAAGTGCAGTCTTTATTAACCACCTGGGAGCACAATACACGTCATCCTTCCACACATATTTAGTGTAATGAATATGCATTATTTTTAATTGGTATAGGAATGGAATGTTTTCATTCGGTTATATAATATACGGTGAAGCTACAGTGCAACATTTTACATTTTATTCACAATTTTAAACCTCTGTTGCTAGTCTTTTATTTAAAAGCAGAGATGCAGATGCATCCAATAACCACGCTGCTGGCTACTGGGTGCTTCATTGTGGGAAAGAAAGTGGTGGGCGTGTTCACCTGCTGCTGGTTTTGCTCTTGTCAACACAACTTTGTGGATTTCCTGACCTTTGATAAAAGCATAAATTCTTCCGAAGAGCACAAAAATCCTCCCATAAATTGCTGATCGCTAGGTGGCGACTTGTGGGTTTTTTTTCTTTTTCTTATTCTCTCTCATTCTTTGGGCCGATTAAGTGGAATTTTGGTCCAAATAAACGAATAACATTACACGTATATAATAGGATTTGTTTTGGTACTTTAGGATGTGGTCCGAATAAGCGGCTGGTCCCTTTAACCCGTGGTCCTATTAACCGGAATCGACTGTAGTCTCTAATATATTGTAATAATATTTTTCCTATAGCATTATTTACAGAGTTTGCCTGAATTCTGAATTTGTTTTCATTTCAGCCATTACTCTGATTGGGTATGTCTCTACCAGCTTTGCACAACTATGTATCCTTTTATAATGATGTTCAAGATTGCCCATCTAATTTAGGTCAGGTCTCTGACTTCTCAAGTCTAGGACATTTACATTCCGCCATATTATTGTCACATGCACAGATCAACCAAGACGGATCCACAAAAACATAAAGGTATAAGTACACCTTGCATTTCTTGATATTGCTTTGAGCAATACTCTAAGGCACAATTAAATGCTCTTTTTATATCCTACACCTAACTTATTACTTTCCACAATTTTATTCTGGAGACACTTTGGAACAACCTTTCCAATAATGATCAATTATTTGTTTTTTTATAGTGGAATCCTCAAGAAACAGCTGACTTTAATTATAACTCCTATAATTAACGTTATGTGAGGCCAGTTAGCCTGGTGTATGATTTAGAGAGCCACTGGTTGTACTTGAGCAAATTTATAATGATTACCCTAAATGGGCTATTTATTTATCCTAAGCAGATGTTTTACTAATTAAATGTTTATAATTTATCAGGTTATTTTTAAATATTCAACTCTCATGTTCAGGTTATATATCTGACAATACAGCTGAAGTGATCAAATTTACTTTGCTTTATTTTGCAGAGTATAATGTAACAAAAGGTACAACGAAGAAGAAATTTTCTGGTTTTATTCTGTGAAATAACTGAAAGTCCCCATGTTAGTTTCTGGGCTACTCCCACATCCCATAACCATTTATTTGCTACACCAAATTGTGTAAGTGTGTGATGCACTGAACTGACACTAAACCAGTCATTAATTTGTTCACAATGTCATCGGAGCAATAGATGGTCTGCAACACATAGTTAAAACTTAATGAAGACAACTTGGATTAAATTTGTCACAAGCTTGTTTCTGTATAAAATTAGATCAGTCCTTTTTAAATACTATTTTTGTCTGCACAATATGTAACACTGAGATATTTAGCATAATCTTGTCTTAATAGCACACAGTAAAATTCTGCACAGTTATTAAAATTTAATTGATTGTCAAATATTAATATATTGCTTAGATTATAGAAAAATCAATTAGTATTTCAGAATAAAGAATATTTCATTTTTGGTAATATATCTAATATATTTAATGAATATATCATTCTAATAAGTATATTTAATCTAATAGTATATTTATCTAATGCTGTTATTTGTTTTGCCACATTGTATTGTGGGACTGTGGTAGCCTAGTGGTTAAGGTACTGGACTCTGGACCAAAAGGTCAAGTGTTCAAATCCCACCTCAGCCAAGCTGCCACAGTTGGACCTTTGAGCAAGGACCTTAACCCACAATTGCTCAGATTGTAAGACTGTATAAGTTGTAAGTCGCTCTGGATAAGGGCGTCTGCTAAATGCCGTAAATGTAAATGTAAATATTGTCTAGTAAAATCAACAGCCTCACTTCCTTTTCCAGTCTTAATATATATAGTCTTAAACAATCTGAAAATTTAGTCTCACATAGTTTGATTTTTATTAGAAACGCTGTTCTTGTTGACTGACAGTTTAAAATATGTGGCTGTGTCTCCACCTAGTGTTTGAACAAGAAACTGCATCTTATGTAATTGTAACGTTCTGCAACTCCAAGAAAAGCAAATGGGCAGGTATCCAGACATTAA
>JAUZSU010112774.1:0-19541 GCA_034780255.1 Parotocinclus maculicauda
CCTACTGCATCTCTGGAGCTCAGCCACAGTGATCTTTGGGTTCTTCTTTACTTCTCTCACCAAGGCTCTTCTCCCACGATTACTCAGTTTGGCTGGACCGCCAGATATGGCTGGAATTCTGATCCTTCCAAACTTCTTCCATTTAAGGATTATGGAGGCCTCTGTGCTCTTAGGAACCTTGAGTGCTGCAGAAATTTGTTCGTAACCTTGGCCAGATCTGTGCTCTTGCCACAATTCTGACAACCTCATGATTCTCATTTGCATTGACATGCACTGTGAGGTCTTATATAGACAGGTGTGTGCCTTCCCTAATCAAGTCCAGTCAGTTCAATTAAACACATCTGGACTCCACTGAAAGAGTAGAACCATCTTAAGAAAGATAAGAAAAATGGCTGCAATGAAACAGAGTACAAAATTTAGAGGGTTCTGAATACTTTTTATACCCACTGTATTAGACCACTAAAGCAAACAACATAATTAAACTAGCAAATACATTAGTTACAATAACTATAACAAAATGTATTAAATGAATTTTAAAAATTGTGTATTAAATTGTTCATCGTTTCTCATCCGTGGGAGTGACGCACAGTTCAGTGTTAAATCCCTTAATCTACACTGTTTAGTGTTTAACAGGCTTATTTAAGTCTGATTGGCAAGCATACCCCCTCAGCAGCTGTACCCCTCTAAATTCAGGGTGTGTCCCAGTACGTTAAATAGTCTAGAAACTGCCTGGTTTGGTGTGAGGTAGTCTGGCCAGTCAGGTTATTATAATCCAGCGCAGCAACAGTGACCCCTACCCTGCCCTGCGACGGACTGGTGTCCCGTGTTCAAGAAAAAACCGTCTAAAAACCTAAACACGAATAAAGGTCTACACTTAACACATGGCTGTTTTTAAACTTTGGATATACTTAAATAATCTCTTAGCTGTTTTACTGTGGGTTTAGGTGAAGCCTGCTGAATGTCTGTTGATGTTTATTGTATCTTTAATGTGCTCGTGTCTCATGCGCGTGGTGGTCCGGGACAACACGCGCTGTTTTTGAAATGTTTGCACCGTCTGTCTTCATCTCGCTGTTTTGGGAGATGAAGACTCACCAATCGGTGTGCTATCTGTTTTTTTACTACCTTTGTGTTCAGATCGGCTCACGCTGGTGTTTCTCACCCAGCCCAGTCTCCCCCATCACCCCTCCTCCTCCCTCAGCCTCAGCATCTCAAAAGGCTACTGAGTGAGAATCGATGGCGCAGAGGCCCGCCTGACAGGACAATAAAAACCTACAAAGAAGCGGTGAGTTTTTTTTTTACTTCGCCTTTCAAGTTAGATGAGGAAATGACAGGCGGGGGATGAGATGTGTGCAGGTACAAACCCCAACGCGTCTTATTACAGCTGCCTTTTTGTTGCTACGAGGCAGAAACCAGCCACTGGTATCCTGAAACATCAGCGCCTCTCATCATTAAGCTCAGACGCGCTCAGGATTCTGCTTTTATGCAATGAGCCTCGTTTTTAACTACATATAGGTTAGGGTTATAAAAATCGTTTTGGTGTACAAAACACAAGAGTGAGTCCGTTTCGACAGAGAGCCAGACTGAAACGTGTTATGACCGTGTACTGCCTGTTCATTGTGCGCTGCGCCACGCCGTAACGAGGATCTAATGCGGTTTGCGGGCTGTAAATAAAAACGAGATCTGGCGTTATATTTGGATGGGGGGTCCGCCACTTTGAAAGGACCTCCCCTGCGAAATCTACTAACTAGACACGTTGGAAGTGCTCCTCGTTGCAATGAAAAGCGATCGCCCTGGATCGGCGTGTCCCCGTTCCGCCAAAGCAGATACCCACACTGTTTACATCCGTCTGTGAAAGAACCGAGTAGCAACGAGAAAAAAAGAGCTGTAATGTCAGCACAGGATTGAGAAAGCAGACTTGATGTCTGAGCAAATTATTACAAGACCAAGCAGGCTTGATGGTCTGGGAACTATAAACCAAAGTCTTAAGGTGGTCATGACCTAGAAATAATGCCTGCATGTTATCTGTAGGCTTGCAAAGAGGAGCAATGGGATAGATGAACATATTTAATGCCAGAAATCAGTGCTTATGCTTCCAAGATAAACTCATAGAACCATAGAAATTAACATTTGTAGACACTGCAAAGGGCCACTATATTGGTGGTGGTGAAGGGTAAGGAGAATGGCTGGAGAGGCCAAATTTTAGGATTACGAGTGGAGATTTTCAGATGGGATCATTTTATCATCCCTGATTCTAGTATGCTACTACTACTCTACTTTCACCACCTCTGTGACAAACTGTTTAGAAAGCTTGTCAGAACAAAATATCTCCTTTGATTTGGCCAAATGTATGCCTTTAGTTCACAAAACTAAGTTTAAGTGGAAGACAGATATTTGTTCAGAAGAGACGAAAACAGCATTTTTGGGCAACAAAGGTGGGTTTAGTTTAAAATTTAAAAAAAAGGTGCTCATACAGTAAAATACTGTGAAGTATGGTGGAGGATTTGTGATATTGTGGGATTGTGTTTTCCTTACATTGCCATTGGATACTTAGTAGTGCCACAGTGTCTCAATTGGTTAGCGCTGTCACCTTACAGCTGCCTGGTTTGATTCGCAGTCTGGGTTATGTCAATGCGGGGGTTCCATTTTCTCCCTGTGTTTGTGCGGGTTTCCAAGGTACCTCAGTTTCCTCCCACATCCCAAAATCATGCAAATAAGCCAGTCTCTCTAAAGTGTCCCAGTGTCCAAGCACATATAATATGTGAGAAAGGGTAGGAAGGGCATCCAGTGTGAAACCAGAGAAAGGTCTAATATCTAGCAGACTAGATCCTCAGTGGAGACCCTTCATGGAAGCAGCTTAAGGAAAAAGATCATAGGATACATGGCAATGTGGAAAGTAAAAAAAATTTGGCCGTCTCTGGCAAGAAGCTAGAAATGAAATCTTTCCCCCACATGCAGTTGGCGCCAACAGTTCGAGACCACATATGACAATGTTTTTGTTGAATTTCGTACAATGTTTATCATTACAAATCATATGACCAGCATTACAGAGTAAAAAAAATGAATCTTTGAGAAAAGTAAAAGTATTTTACAGACAGTGTGTTCTTGAGCTCGCACAAACTCATCCCTGCATGATTTCACAATATTCCAAAGCGCATTGTGAGATGTTACTGAATGCCTAATTTTTTTTGTCTTCACGCGTCCTTATGAATGCTCAATAGGATTAGGTTGGGCAACAAAGTGCATGGGATTCAACACACCTCGGTTTTCTTTGCTCTTCAGGTAGTGGCTGCTAATATTTGAGGCGTGTTTTGGGTCTTTATTCTGTTGATAATGCATCTCCACAAAGACCCAAGCATTTTTACAATGATTTTAAATTCTGAGCTTGTACTGTACTGCGCTTTGTAATATTGTAATTTATGTTTCCCAAACTGCAGACGGAATTATGCAACTGTTCTGTCCTAATGTTTATATGAAAGACTAACTGTTGTCTGCCACTGTCAAGTAGAGTAAAAGGTTAAAACAATACTATAATGGACACTTTAAAGACAGTGTTTTATGCATAAAGTTCTTATATTTTTTTATATAGAAGTTCTGTTGAAATGTGCTGTTTAGTGATCTAATGAAATATGGCATCAGATCTTAAACTTGTGTTTCACTTAAGTATGAAACTTAACAACAGTTGTCCATTATGTTTAAGTGAACACTGTGATGTGCCTGTTATTGGAGTTAAGCCCTGGCCACCTGACCCCTGCAGGCCTGGTTTCAGTTCCTGATGCGTGGCCCATGACACATGCACCATCCCTCCGTCCCAATACTCTTAATGGAGCCCCCATCTTCTGAGGTGAGCTTTCCAATTAATCCAGTTTCTGCTTTAGCCTGAATTGTAGGAGAACATCTGACTTTTTACAAGCTTATTCTTTTTTTAATCAGTCAAGATTTTTAATTTGGGTGCTCCCTTGTGTCTCTAACATGCCTCAGTTGAAATGGAGGATGAAGATGGCACGTGTTTACTTGATGTGTTGTGGTAAGTTCGAACTGACTCAGCCCATCGTAGGCAGCCCACACGGGATGCATGCTATATGAAATGTTTATGACATTTAAGTATGAAACAAACCAGTGCAGTAAAAATTTTTCCATAACAAATTTCTGTTTAATAATTTATTACTTTGTGTTACTAGTGACCCACAAGCCCTAAATGACTTCCTTCATGGAACAAAAGAGGTACTTAATATACTATTTTATATATTTATCTATTCTCCCAACACACATTCTAATTCCTTAAATATATGAACAAGTCAGCTGTATAACACACATATTCACTCACCTTCAATACCCGCTTAATCCAATTCATTCGTGAATTGAATTTGTGGGGGAGGGCCGGCATTACCCAGCAGACCAGGGAGCGTGGCGGGAACAAACTCTAGTCACTAGTCCAACACAGGGCACATGTACACAACTGACATAAGTATTTAGAACATGGGGAAAAAAGTAAATAGAGGAAATCCACACAGACACAAGGAGAACATGACAATTCCACACAGCAGCTGGCCTGGGAATTAAGCCCAGGTCTCCAGAGCTGAGAGACAACAGCATTATCTTACATTTACATTTATGGCATTTAGCAGACGCCCTTATCCAGAGCGACTTACAACTCATACAGTCTTACATAGTGTTTATAGTAGTGTAGTGTAGCAGTGTATACAGTCTTACAATTCAAGCAATTGGTTAAAGGCCTTGCTTAAGGACCCAACTGTGGCAGCTTGGTAGAGGTGGGATTTGAACCTTGGACCATTAGATCCAGAGTACAGTACCTTAACCGCTAGGCCACAGCAGTCCTTCAGTATTACAGTAAGAAGTAGTGTATAGTAATAGTGTATAGTAGCATAATTATACATTTTTTATCTGTAATTGTATGTTAGAAAAAAAACACATTTGGGAAACATTAGAAGCCTTCCTAACAAATAACGGTCTACCTTCTCCTTCATTCAAGCAGCTGCTGAGTGGAGACCTGCTCATTAATTCATCCTCTGGGGAGCCATCCCTGTTCACAGATACCCCGGTGAGTCTGGGACTCTGTCCCCACGGACAACAAAGTAGTCAGAGTATTTCACTGCTGTTTTATCTCAGCCACCTATATTTCTACCAGCTGGAAATCTGACTGCTACTTAGAATGATACAAAAGTAGTATATAGCATGAATTTAAAGAGTTAAATCACATTAGAATACATTTTATTCGGTGCACCATCTTGTTTGTAAAAATGTTGTCAATTTTACCAATAACACTTACCATATACACAGTCTATAGTCTACATAGTCTCATATTTTGTTCGTCCCCTTTACTCCTTTGTTCTCCAATGGTCAGGACCACAACAGATTAGGTACTATTTGGGTGGTGGATCATTCTCAGCACAGCAGCGACACTGATGTGGCGGTGGTGGTGTGTTAGTTTGTGTTGCTGGCACAAGTGGATCAGTCACATCAGTGCTGCTGGAGTTTCAAAACTTTGTGATTACTCTCTGTGCACTCTCATATTGCCCCACCATGTAAATGTAAAGTCTGAAACTATATCTTCTGAACAATTTGTGTTAGTAAAATGATCTAATCCTTTATCAATGCCCACAAAATGCTGCCTACAAGAGTGGCTGGACACTTTTGGTGGGTGGACTATTATCAGTCCTGCAGTAACACATACATGTTAAACTCCAACAGCACTGCTGTGTCTGATCCACGTGTACCAGCACAGAACACATCAACAAAACCACAACACCAGTGTTATTGAGAATGATCCACCACCCAAATAGTACCTGATCTGTGCTGGTCATGGCGAGGTCATGACAATTAAAGAACAGTATGTAAAGAAACGCATGGACTACAGTCTGTAATTGTAGAGCTACCAAGTGATTCTATATGGTAAGTAGAACTGATTAAATGGACAATGAGTGTAGGCAAAAGTGGGTGTCCCTTATAAATTGATCAGTGAGCATACATCCATATTTTCCGAACTAAATAATTGCTCCCCTTTTCCTCTCCAGAGCCCTGTTTCTCTGTTGGCAGATGATTCTGGTTCACATGACACACCTATATCCGGCTGTGTGGACCTCTCCTTCTTGGATGATGCACTTTTGGCCTCACCAGGAGTGGAAGAAGAGTCAGAAGAGGTGTGTGATCCTTCAGATGTCCAGGCAGAGGTGGCACAACAACAGGAAGAGGAGGAGGAAACATGTGACATCCTGCAGCAGAGTCTCCAAGAGGCTGATATCACTGAACACACACTGGCATTAGAGGCTGGTCTTGCTCAGTCTGGTGAAGCTCTCTCATTTTACCCAACTGGTATTCCCCCATCTTCACCTACATATCTGTCTAAATCACTTAATGTCTCTGGGGTCCCAACATTGCCCAGGGACACACAAGTTGCTGTAGAGCCTCCCCAACCATCCCTGTTAGCAGTGGGACCAGGATGCCCCTCGCTCAAGCCTGCAGCGCCCCAACTAATGGGGCTCTTGCCTGGAAATGTATTTCCTGCACCTCCCACAGAGACATCCTTCTCCTTGAGTCGTGCACAAGGCTCAAGCATGATCATCCACAAAACTCTACCAGGTATCACACTAAGCCCTGCTGTGAGGACTGCAGCACCTCCAGAGATCATACTACAGAGGACACCTCTGCCCATCCAGCCCAAGATGCCAATCAACATCCAGCCACGACTAGTCCAGATTAGCCCAAAACCACCAGAACAAAAACCACCCACAGGAATAGCTTTCATTCCACCAGCTGCAACACAGAACATCCTGCTTTCCTCTCCTGTCGGCTCCAGGCAACCCCTGCTTTCGCAGCCAACACCCACACTCAGCAAGCCTGTGAGTCTGCAGCTAGTCAACCAGGGTGGCTCCATTGTCATACAGCCACAAAGTCTCTTTCAAGGTCAAAGCCACTTCATTCTGCCCAGCCAAAGCTCTGTAAACCAGCCGGCAAACGCCATTAGGCCCCTTCTCAGCACAGCAAGCAATCAAATTCCAAGTGGAGCCCCTCCGGCAGGCCAGCTTGTTGACGGCTCACAGGTTGTAACGGTACGCCCCAGGCAACTCAATTTTAGTCCTGTCTTTACCACTCCAACTGGACAGCTCACACTCCGTCAGGGTGCCCTCCTGTCAGGCCCTCTGCAGCTTCAGTCAGGACCCCCTACTGTCTTCCAGATGCCAGCACAGTTAACAGGGGCCTACACTGCTCATGCACAGGGACAACATAGTGGTGTTGTCCACAGCCCTGCTTTAGGGAAGCAGATCACTTTAATCAACAGTTCCAGTGTGCTAGCTCCTGATATGACCTCGATATCTATAGTGAATGGTCCTTCGATGGTGCAAAGCTTGCCCTTTATGTCCCAGTCACAGAGACCTATGGCCAGGGCCCCTGAGGAGCAACTAAGTCTTCCACAGACCCCAGTGCTTCTTCTGCCTGAGAGACCCGCATCAGTTAAAAATGAAGCAAATGAACAACTTCATAGTATTGTACACGTAAGTTTCATATTGTTGCTGCTTAGAAGGTCATTTCTGGTCATTTTGTTGAACAAGACCAAGCATGGATGTACCTTATTTAATGCTTTTATACTTGTCTCAGCAGAGTACACTATCTCCTCCAGACTCTGTGCAACCCAGTGTTGCCCAAATGCACAAACAGCCTTCTCCAGTCATCACTCTTCTGCAGCCAGTACCAGAGAGCACTCATTCCCCAGAGTCCACTGCGTCACTGTCCAAACACCTAATTACACAGACAGAGAAGCAAACTGTTGAAGGAGGACATACTCCACTAAATCAAATCTATATTCACCATCCAGTACAAGTAAACCAAACAATATGTTGATTAAGGTTTTGAATGTAGTAATCCGCTGGATATCCGACAATAAAATGTATGTCTGTCCACAGGAACCCATTAAACTTTCAACCTCTACTGATTCCCTGGAGAACCACATCTCACCTGCTGCTAGTGAGACAGAGCCTTCATCTACATCTTTGGCTGTATGCGCGGCATCTGAGGTCCTTTCAGTGCTGTCGGAGTGTGGAGGCATTCCCACACCAGTGCATTCTGGGTCAGAGCACAGTGACATGGTGGCCTCGCCGTCTGTACCCCAGTGCACTGGGAGCACCCACTCTACTACGTTTCCTACGCCCCCACTCTCAGACAGACAACCCACAGCCTCCTCAGCATTTCTACTCCTCAGCACAAACGTGCAGGAGGAGTCTGTGTTGTGCATGAGTCCTTCTTCTACTCCAGAAAAGATGTTTGTGCCTGAGCAACAACCTTTACCCATGCCTGCTTCAACTGGCCTTGGTGGAGGCCAGGACTCTGGCCTCAATGGGATCCAGCGGCACAGTCAGCAAAGCGGTGAGTCTGGTCTAAAGTACCTAAACTTCTAATCAAGGCAGGATCAAGTCAAGTCCTAAATTGTGTCCTGGGAAAAAGAGGGCATGTTTCTTCCACAAACATTTATTAGTGGCTTAATGACCTGCAGTACACTGGTGAGGAACAGGATGAGTACCAATTACACTTACAATTACACTACAGGAGGCTCTAGTACTCTGGAGACTACTTCTAGCCTGGATACAGCATGATCTATATTTGGGCATGGAGGCAAACAGGTACCTTCTGGTATCCTGTGGCACACTGGTCCACACATATTGCAGCTGGGTCTGTAGATCCTCTGCACACTCAGGTTGTCAGTCAAATTGTCCCATAATTGTTCAGTTGGCAATCAGGCAGGCAAACGGTTGCAATTTGGCAAATACATTCCAATGAAAACATTTGTTTCCTTGTTGGCATCTGTCATGCTGAGTGGCCATGAGACACGCGGCTGCAGGATGTCCTGCACATAATCGTTGAGTTGTTAGTGTCACAAATATCACTACTACGTCTGACCAATTGCTGTATGCAATTGCTCCCCAGATCATTACACCAGCTGTTGGGACAGTGTGTTTCTACACAGATTACAAAGGCAGGATTGATCCCAAACAAAACCTTGATTCGTATATTCTTCTAGTCTGTAGCAGTCCAGGATTCATATTTACAACACCAGTGCAAACAAAGGAGATGGTGGCTGGCTGTAAATGACAGGACTGTTTAGCAGTCAAAAAATCTCTCAAAGAGGTACACTACCCAAAAGTAGCATTTGAGGGCTTTTTTATAGGGCAGCAGGAGAAATACTTTTACACCCTCTTGGGCCAAGACCCAGTGTCTAAACAGACCACACCTGTAATAATTCATATATCTACCCTAAACATTACTGAATGGAGAGTTTTACCGAAATCCGACATTTCTATCCATCTTCTTTTTTTTGTTAATGAGTGTATTTCCATTCAGTAGTCTCACCAAGGTCCAAGGTCTGGACATTCAAAACGCAAAAAAAAAACCTCACTAAAAAAACAACTTTAAACTAAATGCAAGTTCAGTATCTCCTTAAGCAAAGTAACTACTAAACATGTTTCATTCAGCAGATGTTCATATCCAGGGCAACTGGTAACTGATCTAACTTACAATGTACAAGGGAAACAACTGTCAGTGTCGGGGTGTGGCTCACTACCTCCACTGCTGTCACACCTAAGCTTCGAGCATGACTTGTGATGTATGCTGCTGTTTTAAAGGTAGTGTTCTTATCCCGTTCACATCAGGTTTTAGAGCTCCTGATTTGATGGCTGGTGGTGAAGTGGTCTCACCGGACCAGCAAAAGAGTTGTGAGGTTTTGTCTTCCCAGGACACACAGCTCCTCAATCCAATCCAGGTGAAAATAAAAGATTTTTTTCAAAATGCTTGTCAACAACCGCAGCTGTCCCATGACAATTTTTTTTCCCATTGGACAATGGATGAAATCTCATACAGTATTCCCACAGCTATTTCATAACCAGTGTGCTCAGTGTCTGTGCCTTTTCTCTATTCTGCTGTAGGTTCCATCTGTCAGGGCAAGGGAAATCCTCACTCCAGGGATGCGTCAGCTCAGGTCAGCCAATGTGCTTTAATGTTCTAGACACCTGTAGATCGTTTGAGCCCAACAATCATTTCTTACCGGTGGCAGAATAATAATGAAACATAGATTTTAAAATACATTTTGTCAAGATACATTTTAACATGGTAAATATATCTTGCTTGTGTTTATGTTCACAATTCACAGAGTCAAGCAACAGCTCTGTTCTGACCAGGAGGCTGTTCTCAATCCAAACGTGTATTCTTCATTCCTATCACTAGAGGACGCTGTGAGAAACTTATTGCCCTATCATACCTGTGCCAGAGCCTTACCCAGCCAAGCAGATCTGCTATCATGTAAGACTCAAGTAAAAAACAAAACAAACAAAAAAAAATTGTTTTTTTTAATTGAAATTTTCATTTATAGTGAATTTAAGTGACTAGACTGTATTGCTCTGTGAGGGAAACCAGTTTGTTCTTATTTCATATAGCATCATCTTGTCTATGTTATCTACAATAAGGGGCCAAAAGTCTGAGACCACTAGTGAAAATTATTTTATTTTAGCATTTTTCTAATACACTTCAGAATTCATTAGTATTTGGTATGTTTGTGCAAATCCAGTCAAGATATCCCAGAATTATTTAGCACTAAGACCATATCATAATACAACAAAATTCTGGTGTTTATGTCTGGAAACGGTAAAAGAAAATTTTTGCTAGCCAACACAACTTGATATTTTGTAGTCTTCAAGTAGGTATTGTAAAGCTCTGTCATTACTCCACTGAAATACGAATGCTTCTCCACAAAGATCCAAACAAACATTTTCATGAGTGGTCTCAGAATTTGGCCTCCACTGTACAAAGAATTTGTGTTGCTGTCAATTATCAACGTGAAGCTAAAATGAAAAACTACATGCTAATTGACCATTTGTCTCTGTGTAGTGGATATGCAGTTTGAGAATGCATCAGGTCTGCTGCTGAAACGTACCACAGACATGCTGAACAAATACAGGCAGCTTTTACTGGCAGAGTCTCATGTAAGTCACAACTTCTTACATTCAGTACCCACCTCTTCAGTAACCATCATTTTACAGAATCCAGAAAAAAGGAATTGGAACGTTAGTGCTCTCCTCTCAACACATTTTATATATATATATAAATATAAAAATAAGAGTGTTCTCACATACACTGTAGAAGGGGAGTCATCAGACCCACTTTACAAGGGCACATACCCCAGTAGAATGCTGGGATGGTAGAGAGATAATATTACCCTAGATTACTGAGTAAAGCTATAGGACATTCCACGCAAATTCATGCCCATGCATCTCTCCAAAAGCCTGAGTGGCTAACGCTTTCACTCAGAGACAGTTTCTTTCATTTCTTCTCATGGAGTGACCTGATTGACAAGCAGAGGAGTAGCCCCCCCCCGGTATAAAAACCAGTCTAGAAAGTAATTAAGTAATTTTAAATGAACTGAACTCAGGGTAGTTGTAGTTTGCTTGCTTTCAGACTAACAAACTATTAATTTGCATACAGAATGACACCAGCTGTTTTCAAAACAGTCATTTCTGTGAAGATCTTACTGGTAGCAAGAAGTATAAAAATAGACATGAAAAAAAATTTGTTTTGGAAGGAATACATATAGCCTAAATATTTCTTCTGAAGAAATGGTTAAAACAACAAGAAATGGTGATCAGTAGCTGGTCACATGGGCAACTCATTTAGGCTTTAAACAGTTGAGCGGTGACTGTACCCAAACTACTCTCTAACTTCATCATTTAGAGCAGTCTGAGCAAAATGGTGCAATGTTCAGCAATGCAAAAGAAAATACTCTACGACACTATGACCACTTAGAATGTGTGACAACATTCGAAATTATGGTGCCTTATCATTAAGCTTCCATTATAAGTGAGCTTTGAATTAACAGGTTTTGGGTTTATTTCTCAAAATTTGGCAATGTTAAAATGACTGTCCACGATTCTCACCCTGATATCTGGAGTATCCCTTAATCTAATGGTTGCTGCTATTAATCTGTGCAGCAAGAGAGTCCCTCAGCAGAGATGGTGATGCTGGAGCGGTTGTTCCTGCAATCAGAGAGACTTGTACTCAACGAGGAGAGACGGCGTGCCAGGGGAGATCCAGGTCACCATCATTTACTTAAACATAAACACTTTAATTGTTTTTATTTCTATAACTTAGCCCCTTGTTCAATAACAATAGGTGTCACATAGTAGTGGATCTTGGTCTTTAACAAGCATTCACAGCTACTGATCCAGAGGGCTGAAGTTTGGTAACTTTCCTCTCTATCAAATAAACCAATTAAATTGTCTGGTGTTTAGGGAAATCACCAAAAAAAAATGCTGGACTACAGCTCTTAATGTAAAGCTGCTCTTAGGAAACCTGTTTCCTTTCTGTTCACTAGTTACATTACTGTCGTTTCACCATTAACGTTTTAGTTAGCATTCTAGTGTTGCTCAAGCAGTTACAGTGGTGCTTGAAAATTTGTGAACTCTTTAGATCTTTGTTACTGTATAAATATGAGTTAAATCATTATCCGATTTTCAGAAATCAAAAGTAGATAAAGGGAACCCAGTTAGATAAAATAAAAAAAAACGACAATAAATATCATATTTAGTCATTTATTTATTGCCGAAAAATGATCAAATGTTGTATATATGCGAGTGGCAAAAGTATGTGAACCACTGTGATTAGCAGCTCCTACAAAGGTAAAATTAGAGTCAGGTATTTTTAATCAATGGGATGACAATCAGTTGCAAGTGGACACCCTGTTGTATTTAAAGACCAGGGATCTATCAAAGTCTGATCTGTACAAAGGATATTTGTGGAAGTGTATCATGGGATAAACATGGGACTGCGGTAACCTAGCGGTTAATGTAATGGACTATGAACCAGATGGTCCTGGGTTTAAATCCCTCCACTGTCACAGTTGAGTCCTTAAGCAAGGCCCTTAACCCACCATTACGTTAATTGTAAGACTGTATCACTTGTAAGTCGCTCTGGATAAGGGCATCTGCTAAATACTGTAAATGTAAATGAACAAAAGAGCTTTCTGAGAACCTCAGAGTGAGAGTTGTTGATGCCTATCATGCAAAAAAGGCTTATACAACCATCATTAAAGAGTCGAACAACTCAGATCGCTCCACAAGGTCTCAAAGGGACCCAGGGTGAGCTCTAAGCAACTAAAGGCCTCTCTCGCATTGCTCTTCAATAAATACACTCCTGCCTATCACATGGCATATGGACAAGCCAGAAGGCAACAGGAAAATATTTTCTTGAGACTAAAAAACATTTTTGTACAAGTACACCGCATTCTAGCATAAGAACATTATCCAGTTTGTGAAATATGATGGTGGTAGTGTCATGTTTTGGTGCATCTGGACCAAAATGGTTTGCAATCATTGCTGAAATAATGAATTATGAATAATACCAGAAAACACTGTACTAAGGTCAGACATTTTTTTTTTTTGGTATTTCGCGGATCTGCCGCAGTACTAATGGTTGAAATAAAATAAAAAAATATTATTTTTTTTTAGCTTTTTCCACCCTCCGGTGGAGAGCCAACGGTATTGTTCTGTACATTTTTTCCAGATTCACTTTATTTTAATTGTAGATTAAATACATTTTATTTTTAAATACATTATTTTTATTTTTTCCTCCTTCCTTGTATTGATTCCACATAGTCCTCGAGAAATTGAAAAGTGCTGAAAAATAATTTTTTATTTTTTTTTCCCTCCCTCCTCAGTAGATTCTAAAGTAGGGACATCCGAGGAACAAGCAATTAAAAAAGTCTGGCCTAATGGAAAAAGTCAGGGCATCTGTTTGTAAACAAAATCTCAACAGAAAGTGGGTCATGCAGAAATACTGAGACCTGAAGCAGTGAAGTCCCTTTACCAAGAAAATGGCTAAAAAGACAAGAGCTAATGTTTAAGAATCACCTTAGCTCTGACCTTCATCCAAAAGTAATGTTGTGGAAGCTGTTCATGTGTGGAAACTTCCCAAATTTTACACCATGATGATGTGCAACGGTTGTTGCTGCACAAACAATCACACACTTTTGCCACTTACGAATGGTTAATAATAGTTCACAAACTTTTCAGTACCACTGTATAAAGCATAAACCATACCAGTGGATGTTTACTGACGCAAATAGTGATCTGAATTTTTACATTCAACAGAGTCCTTCTTGATGTCCTTGCGAAAAACATGTTGGCAACGTAGCATGGTGCCTTTGTGCCATGCCGAATCGTCGAAGAGTCCTCCATCTCCTCCTGCGTGGGCTCTACTCTCAGACAGACCTCCAGGTCTTAAAACATATCGCTCAAGGAGCAAAGGAGCACTGCGCCTCACCATCAAACACGAGTCTGGATCTCGCAAAGTCGTCCATAACTCTGCCTGCGATGAACCACAAGGTACCCCTGGACAAAAACGAACCTCTGACGGGCATCTAATTAATGGAGGGGGCAACGTAAAAGAGAAACAAGAATCACTTACGCCTTCCTTGCTCAGTCCTAAAGCGATAGATATGGACCAGAACCAAGGAGTGGTGAGACATAAAGCCAGCAGGGACATGAGCAGGACAGCCCATGATTCTATAGGAAAGTCAGAGCACAAACCCAAGGACGCAGAGCGTTTCATTCAAGATGTATGTCCTTCAGAGAGTAAAAGAAACAAGTTGGATGTTTCAGGTGTGCTGGAGGAGGAAGGTGGGCTCAGTGCGCACCTGCAGAGCGCCATCGATAGCATCTTGGAGTTGCAGCGGCTGCAGGGACCAGCGGCTCATCTCAAACCCAAGCTGCAGCCGAGCCACACGCTGGATCAAGACCTCAGCTGTATGCTGGAGGGAGAACTGTAACCCAGCGAACAAGTGCCGCTTCCATAAGAGAAAGAACCAAGTACAACCAACTGTCCAACATCCACAGACACAAAATTCTTATTTTGTTCATTCCTGATCGAAGAGGGTTTACTGTAAGGCTTCAGGCACAGGGACATTTTCAGATATGAACTAAAGTCTAATCTCACATAGCATTGAAACAAATTACTATAGACACACCCAAAATGATCCAGTTCTTATGGAACTAAACTAGAACCTAGTAGATTAAAGGTTCATGCTGGTTCAGTTGTCTAATGCACTAACCTGGGTGGCATGATTAGTACAGTTGTATCACAGCTCCAGGTGCTCCCGGGTTCAATCCTGACCTCAAACTCTGCCTGTGTGGGGTTTGCATGTCCGCCACATATCTGCATGGGTTTACTCTGGGTACTCCAGTTTCCTCAAACATTCAAAAGACATGTTAAGTTAATTTGTTGCTCTAAATTGGCCTGGAGTGAACATGGTAGACTAGTATTGATATAGCCTTGCTCTTGTCGTGAATGGACTTTAATGCTGATGCGACATTAAATAAACCAGCAAACTAATATGCGAACCCTACAGTGTAGACACAGGGTATAAGCACTTTTGGTAACTTCTGGCCAAGCTGGCCATCACAGTTGGCTCTGTCCACTGGAGAAGAGGCCAGTCAGGGGATTATTTAGTGAATACATGTAAAAACTTATAAACAAATACATTTAAGGACTCAAGCACCAACACTGCCAAGTTGCCATTTTGTTTATCTCACTGAGATTACCTAATAAAACTAAACATTTAAGTAGCTCTTGAGAAGATGGGTATTCAGATGTTCTTCTCCAAATTTTTGCCAACTGATATCGAGAGATAAAGTATAACATTGTGATTCACCATGCCTGCTAAACCCTCTCAGGGTTGCAGGGGGTACAGATGTTATCCTGGAATTCACAAAACAGAGTAAATCACATGGAGGTGCTGGATGAGGTCGCTGTTGCAGCACAAGGGTATAACCCCATTAAGGATCCCCTCCTTCAGAAAAGTTTTGGCCAACCTGGAAGGCAGTGCTAGGAGTTGAACCCTGGTGTGCGCCGTTTAACGTCCACATTATGGTCTGTGAAACAGATGTTAACTAGACTTTACAACAGCTACACAGTAGTTTAGAAACTTTGCACAGCGTTTTATTTAAACAATAATATTAATTAAAACAGCATGAATTAATGAAAACAATTAGTACTATGTTGTACAACAGAGCCATTCTTATATTTGTATCCTTTATAAAATGTGATGCAGTTACAAATAACAAAAACAAACTGAACTTTACCATGCCGTTTTCTGCCTTCAAGACTCCAGTACTCTGTCTGCAGCTGCCACAAGGGTTCACTCGTACTAGTTCTCTGTCATTCAGACATTAATTATATTGAAATAATGTGGATTTTAACTTCTCTTTATAATTCTTAAGACCTCGGACATTAAAGAAAACAGATGTTGAACAGATGGATGTAAAATGGCGCACCATATGAGCACTTCTAATGAAGAAACATAACCATTCTCTTCATAACCATTAATTTTCACTCTAATAATGAAATGCATAAAGATCATTCTAAGGAGAAGGACCAAGGTCTTGCTCAGGTTAATATAACCAACATGTTTTTACATTTTCCCCTTAATTTCATTTCAGTTAATTAATGTTCAGCATTTGACCCAACTGAAAAGCAGCAAATTGTTTCTACAAATTATCTCAATTTTTATTAGTGTAATTTAAAGTGGCATTTACTCTACATTTTAATTACAGAGCACTGTTTAATACAAAACAGCTGAGGGCTCTCTCCAAACAAAAATGACAAAATCATTTATTATGTGCTTGCAATCTGAACTTCACTATCACGCTGCTTTTGGTTTATGAGATACAACTCTAGTTGCATATAGGAAAGGCTTGCACATGCTTTGTTTCGAAATAAGGGAGCACCTAAAATGATGAAAATGTCCCTGTGACTGTGCTTGCTCTATCGGGGTCAAGAAAGGTAAAGTACAGTTGATAATTATACATGTAAAAAAAATAAGTAGCAGTTAGGCACTGGGGACAATTGATGTGAATAAACTGAGTGGAGCATCTTTTCAAAGATGGCCCACGCCAATTCTTTTTATATTCCTGTGGGTTTAATGTTACGTTAAGGAAGCCTCCAATGTGCTTGATTTGTGCCAACATTGAAAATGTCAGTTGCATTTGCAGAGTGCCTGTGTGTATTCTCGTCCGTTCTGAATGTATGTGCGTAAGTCTGTGTGCAAAGTGCGATAACTTGCGTATGAAGGGGAAAGTGTTTGCTTGGTTGTATAGATATACTACAGTTGAAGCAAGTTTGTTCTGGCAGATTGTCACACTTTGAGTGTGCATGCCAGCAGATGTCCCTGTATGAATACTGATGTCTGTCTCAGCTTGTTTATCCCCAAAGAACTTGTGCTTCATTCTGAGATCACCAGCAAAACCATTTACTGCATCCAAGAGATTCTTGACTTATAAAAAGTCTCCTGTTCCCATCGGTAAACATAGATAAAGATGTTAGACATCATGCAGTTCACATAGCCGCTGTTGTTCATCTACAGCAATGCATCTTATTTTGGTTATGGAGACATAAAAAAAATCTAGTACACTAAAACAAACGAGCAATAATGAGCAGTTGGTCCTAAATAGGTGGTTGTGCCTCAGTCAAATTCTAGGCTCTCTCCATTTTATCATTTCCAATGGTTTGTTAGCATTTTATCACCTGTCTTTTGCCATTAGAAAACTGTGCGGATAAAAGAGCAATATCAGTGCATTATCAGGCAAATAAGACACTGATTCTGCAACATCAGCTGTAAAAAGTAAACGTATTGTTTTTTTTTCAGATTAAAAAAAAAAAGCCAAATTACTAAGAAAAAAAACAGTATACCACAGCCTGTGTGTGTGAGATATTTTTGACAATCTGATAGTTTGAAGTATTAATAGGAGCCTGTTTTACGAAGACATGGCTATTAAGACGACATTTAGATAGAATTTCAGCACAGGTTCATGATATTATTACATTACAGCTGAAGCCTAGCAAAAAAAAATCTAAAGAGCGTGTTATTGTTAATGCTCTTATCAAACGACCGCACAGAGGTTCGGCCTCAAGGTTCTTAAGTTTTTATAGGTTATTTGGATTCTCTCCCCAACATGCTATGCACTACAAAACAACCCACAACATCTAGGTTACAAAAACAAACAGACAAACAAAAACAACAAGTGATCAGTACAATGCACTTAACCACATGAACTGTGACTAGCCCTAAATGTGACAAGGTGCCACTTTTTAATGATGTCATTTTCTCCTGCAGTCATCCTCTTCTTTCAGTTTCTTAAATACTGTGAACGTGGTAGCATGTGTTGAACACAGCTTCAGACCTACAATACATCTGACTGACCGATTGTCCTGATGCCAAAATCAAAGAGGCCTTAATTTCACAGTACCAGATTGTTTAAAAAAAAGGAATTAAATGTTAAATCCCAACTGTCTCTTAAGACCCAATGTCGTGTTATTGATTCATTTAAAACATATAGAGAGAAAATCTTTTGTACACATTTTTACAAACTATTTATTTAACTGTGATTTTGTAAATAATAAAAATTAAAATGGTGAATGGAAATGCTGCGTGATGTGTGTTATAACATGGGTATTCAGCCTTTTAACCTCTTTTCTACCTAGTTAAATGAGAAGAATGAGAAAATATCTAATTGTGAATAATTCATCAAAACCATGGAAGGTTTATTATTTATTTACTGGGTGCAGTCTTAAATGTGTTCCACACAGTTGACCTTTATCATAGAGTTTTTGTTAAA
Organism: Parotocinclus maculicauda; assembly: GCA_034780255.1. Lineage (NCBI taxonomy): Eukaryota > Metazoa > Chordata > Actinopteri > Siluriformes > Loricariidae > Parotocinclus > Parotocinclus maculicauda. The sequence continues at coordinate 18,666 of JAUZSU010112774.1, forward strand.
TTCTACATCCGGGTCAATAAAACAAACGTGACAGCAAACTGACTCCTGCTCTTTGTACCCCACTACACAAACCAGGACTTAAATTAAAGTCAACTGTATGGAACACTGATGTACAGAGTGCCGTCACTTTACAAAAACCCAAACTTTCAATTCTTAGGGGTGGGTGGTAATATGCAACAACCCAATAAAGTTGGGATAGTATGTTTTAAAAATGCAGTGTTTCTTACATTTCCATTTACTTTTATTATGTATTTTATTAAGTATTAACCTACGAGACGTGTTTATTCTGGTCAATTTCATTTCATCTGTTAATAAACATCCAATCCTGCATTTCAGACTTGCAGCACATGCTAAGAAAGTTGGAACGAGCCAATTTAAGGCTAGTAAGGAAAGTAAAAATAATACAAAAGCAATAATAATAATAATATGATTTCAAACAGGTTACGTAAATAGGTGATGGTTGGTACCAAAGGTGTATTTGAGGAATAAAGATGGGCTGAGGGTCTCCAGTATGTCAACAAATGAAGGAGAAAATGATTTAAATATTCCTCAAAGATTGATCGGAAGGGCAGATTGATCTACAGTGCATAAAATCATTAAACGATTCAAGGAATTTAAAAGAATTCCATTGTGTAAAAGCCAAGAACGCAAGCCTAAAAACTGAACATCCATAATATCTCTCAGACACCAATGCATCCCCAGTCAAGTACTACAATAAAAAGTTAGACACTAATGCCAATTACATTGACAAATTTACTACACAAAAATGCAACATTACATTAAGGTATGGGTCCTGGCCTGTTACAGCCTTATTCCAAATTGTATTAAATTAATCTCTTTCCTCAAAATTCTACACAAAATACCCCATTATGACCA